>VZRR01004431.1:0-138545 GCA_013398015.1 Oreocharis arfaki | reverse complement strand
TTTAGAGCAGCCAGGGCAGGGATGAGAGCAGCCAGGGCAGGGATGCAGTGCAGCCAGGGCAGGGATGCAGTGCAGCCAGGGCAGGAATTAGAGCAGCCAGGGCAGGGATGCAGCTGCCTGGGCAGGGACTCAGCTGCCCAGGCAGGGATGCAGGGTAGGGATGCATCCTCTGGCACAGGGATGCAGAGCATCCTGGTTGCATGGGCAGAGATGCAGGGCAGCAGGGATGCAGGGATGAGAGCAGCCAGAGCAGGGATGAGAGCAGCCAGAGCAGAGATGAGAGCAGCTGGAGCAGGGATGCTCCAAGACTGCTCTCCTTGCTGCCCCTCACACCCCTGCACCACACCCAGCAAGGAGCAGACGAGGGAAATGCAGATGGGAAGAGCTGGCAGGAGCCAGTACAAGTTCCTGCAGCTCCTGGTTTTCAGCTCATTTAAAGTCTGCTCATAGAAGGAGAGAGATGGGTAAATAACTCTATTCCAAAGCACTCTCCACCTCAAGAGATTTGCTGTCGAAGAAGGAAATGCTGAGGTTCAGAGAGAAAAAAAGTCTGCTTATAAGCTGAACAAGTGAAAAGACATCATAAACCACATCAACACTTCTTTTCTTTCTGTGCAAGTCAAATATTTGTTCCCAACTTGGGCTTCTAAAGAAAAGTTGGGGAAGCTGTTCCTAATTTTTAAATGGAATTCTAGTACACAAGGCACACGCCACACGTGTTTCTCCTTTCGGAAAAACACGGAGCTGAGGATCCTGCAGAGCTCATCAGCAATCCAGCACCCATGTGTGCAACCCCAGGATAACAAACCCAGGCAGGGACGTGGGGGGAGAAGTGGGGAATGAGCATTTGGAAGAAGATGATTCTGTAGTGAATTTAAAAGGAGTTATCAGCTGCTCCTGGGTAAATCAGCTTGGCTAAGATAAGAACCAGAACAAATACTTATTCTAAATTTACACTGACCTAAACCTGAACGCTTCAGGGTTGAATAATTTTGGTGAACTATGTATTTTTGTGAAATCATTTCCTGGGCTTCTTGCATGGGTTGAAAGAGATTTAGCTGGGAAGGATAAATCCTGGCTGCTCATATACTGTTGTCAAAAGGATGGGATGGAGACACAGATACAAACACTGATAGATGGCAATAAAAAAGATCTTTACAGTGGTTCAGTTTGTGCTGTTTCACTGTGGCAAAACTAGACCAAGATTTCTCCGAGCGATTTTTTTAATGTCTTCTTGTTTAAAGGGCTCATCCAGCCAAAAAAGGATCCTAAATTTTCAGCAAGCCCCTCATGCCTGCTCAAACACAGGCCCCTGCTCAGACAAGCCCTCCAAATCTTCACCTCTTAGGAGAAGTCCCAGTTTAACTCCTCAAGATGGAGTCACCCAGGAAATTCAGCAGAGTTTTCTACCACACAGGCTAATCTGGGGAGACTTAAAAACATTCCTCATCTTGCCTGCCCTGCCTAAAGACAGAATCAGCCCTACTGCCTGCACATCTGGCTGGCTGGGCTCCACATCTGTACGTGCGGCCCCAGGCTGTGCTGTTCAGCCCCAGGCACTGGCCTGCAGCAGGGGTTGAGCCAAGGCTGGAGGCTGCATCCAAAGGAGAGCACCTCTCCCACCACCACAGCACCCATCACCCCCAGGACAGGTGTGCTGCTGCAGGCAGGACCTTCTGCCTGCAAGGACCCAGTGCTGGCCCTGGTCTTGTCATCAGACACAGGATTATAACCCGGCAGAAGGCACAGAAACATCCAGCTCTCAGTTCCTGTCCTCCCTGCACTGCTGCTTTCCCTTCAAGAAGAAGAGATCCTTTTCCACCAGGAAATGTTCACACAGGAATTTTCACCTGCTCCATTTCCCCTCTCCATCCTCAGAGGGATAAGAGCACAGGCACGGTGTGACAGGAACAAGCAGAAGCCAAGTTTACATAAACAGTGGAGAGCAGGACGTAAAGGTTATTTGTGCCTGCGGGCTGCTTGGGGAACCTGTGAAATACCGAGGGCTGGCACCAGACAGAAAATTCCTGTACCACTAAAGACTGCAGCTCTCTGAAGTCCCTGAGCAGCACAGGGGCAGCTGAAAGCAAGTGTGAGCAGCCAGAGCAGGTGGTTCAATGCTACTGAGCATCTCCCATCCTCTCCTTGTGCTGGACAACGGCCCGATCCCAACCTCAGCTCAGGAAACATCCACTCACCTGCCTGAGACCTCCTGTGCCAGGACAGGAGTGGGCAAAGACAGGAAAATTTACATTAATGTTGTACTTCACACTTAAAGCTCTTTTTGAGGACTAATTTGGACTCTGGGAGAGTTATTCATGTTTTATGGTTAAGGAAAACAGAGCCATGGAAATCGGGCACCTTATCCAAAGCCCCAGACAGAGCAAACAGAAGATCCAGGATTAGAGTGAACAGAGCAGCAAAGGTGTCCTCATCCCACCCCATAGATCACAGCAGGAAAGTGGCTGTTCCAAACTCCACAAAGCAAAAATCACCCAGGAACAGGCAAACCTCGCACAGTTGTGCAGGGTCTGGTTTGTGGGACAGGAGAACAAGTGGAAACCAGGGGATAATGATCCATGAAGAGCACGTTCAGCTCTCAGCTCCAGCGGGATCTCCTCAGGGTGACCTTGGGCAAGTCTCCTTCATCTCTCTGAACTGGGGATGGGGAGAAACCTCTCCCTTTGGCTGATTTTCCTCGTTCTCCGCTCCCTTACAGGCAGAAACTCTTATCACTTGCTCATGGACAACACAGATTCATTAGGCAATTCTGGAAGCGACCAGACTACACCACAGCAAAGAGCCAAAAACCACTGCAATTCCATTCCATTTTCAATCCACCTTCAGATTTCAAGCATGAACTAACAACGTTTCTTTCATTCCAGAGGTCTTGCTCGAGGGAAGGCAGTTGAGAGGGAAGCAGTGAGTTACAGGTGGGCTCACAAAGCACCAGCGTTTGCACGTGTACAAATAACATCTCTCCCTGTGCGTACACACTCACATGGACCTGGCATGAGCAGGGTGGAGGTGGAGCACGTAAACTTGGGCAGAGATAAAAATCAAATAAAACCCAACCAAAAATTAACGAGGGGAGAAAGCCTTTAACTCAAACAAAGAAAGTCATTTTGCAGCCACCGATTTTTTCCCCCCTTCTTTTTTTTATTTCTTTTTCAAATTTTTTTTTCTCTCTAAAGCCAGCATTGTGCGGAGCAGTGTTCCTTTGCAAGATTTCAGATGTTGCTGTGTTCAAATGAATCCCATTTTGTCACAATCAATGACTTTCCCCGCTCGTTATTACCTGCAGCCCTCCGGAGCCGGCAGCGCCGCTGGCAGCGCTCCAAGTGCTGGGCGGGGAGGCAGAGGAGCCCACACCTCCCCAAAAAGCACAGCCAAGGCAAACGGGAGAATGTCACCTACACCTGGGTAATTTTTAATTTTCTTCCTTTTCCCCCGTACTGTTAAATTACCTCCAGCTTATTTGTCTGGCTAGAGGTTAATGAAACATTAATGATGTTAATGAGCCTTTCATGCTGCAAGTTTTTTCAAGAAAGAGATAGAATGGCTGTTTTCCTTCCCTCTTAATCTTTTCCATCATTCGGGAGTTGCAGGGCCAAAGCAATTAGTGACTCAGGCAGCTCTGTCTCCCCTCTCGGTCACAGCCCAGTGGGGCAAAGAGAAGAAACCCATTAAACCCCCTTCACATGTCCACAGGTGAGGAGCTCACGGGCTGATGCAGCCACGCTGCTTTAGCCAGAAGGCAAAACGCCATTCCGGGGGAAAAACAGGGGGAATTAACAATCTGGAGCTGTCGGGGATGGTGAAGTGTCGCCATTAGCTGTGCACTGTTTGTTAGAGAAGGTGACAAGTGGTTTTCGAAAGGTTCCAGGAGGTTTGGGTAGGGCTCCACAGCCGAGGGGCGGCTTGACAGCTTCCCCCATCAAACCCCATGTCGGTTTTCATCCCGCTGAGCTCTGATTCCGGGCGCATGACATCCCTCTGGATCACGGCCAGCCAAAAATCAGCCCTTCCTTCCCAACTCATCTGGTTTAAATACAAAAAGCGCGCGAGGGGGAAAGACGCGGCAAGAGGAAAACTAAAATCAGAGGAACGGCTGCTCCGCACCCTGCCCATCTCCACCCTGCTGCCTCAGATACCAGGCAGGATTTCCTTATCGCTCCTAAATCCCCTCAACACAACCGCAGAGTGCAAAAACCCACCGGTCTCAGCCCATTTCACAGGTGGCTCGCCCCACACCGAGCAAGGAGGGCAGGAGCTGGGGTCCCCTCACTGCTGAGCCCCCGCTGCCACCGCGGGCCCTGGCGCAGCACCGGGAGGTGACGCTGCCTCCGCTTCCCGTGATGGATGCGCCAGTGCCAAAGGGCACACAACTAAATTACGAGCTGGCACTTACAAGGAGTGAGGGCTCTGGCTTGTGCTTCCATTAGAGGGTATCTATCTGCATTTAAAGCTGTGGCGCTCTGATAAGGAGAAGGGAGGAAGCCAGAGAGACCTCAAAAAATTGCCTGGACGAACTCCGAGATAAGACTTTTCAGACAGACAAAAAAGCCTGTCCTGATTTATAGAGCTTCGTCCGTCCTTGACAGTACCTCTGGAGCTCCTGATCTTGGCTGTAAAAAAGAAAGTTCCATCAGAAATGCGTGTTCTGCCCCCAAACTATTTATCCAGACAACCTGTCAACCTACCACAGCCAGATCCTCTCTTGACACGGACAAGGCAGCAACACAATCGGCCGCCTTTTATTTTCACCCTCTCCTCTCCCCTGTTCCTGCTAATCACAGATGCTTTGTCCGCTCAATAATAAAGATCCCGGGCGCCTCAGTTTCCATTTTTTTGTTATCGTGCCTTTCACCCGGCATGTTTATTTATGACTGCTACAAAGCGCTTCCACGGGAAGATGCCATTAGGCTGGAATGATGCTCCCTTGACATTGAGATCAGGATCGGCACAGGAGCCATGCAACAACTCATCTTTATGTTTGCCTGTCTTAATTCCTTTTCTTTCATTGTTGTTGTTATTGTTGCTGTTATTGTTGCTGTTATTGTTGTTGTTATTGTTTTTGTTGATGTTGCTATTATTATTATTATTATTATTTCCAGCGCAAGGGCTGCCAGGGAGGGAGAGTCAGAGGGGCACGTGCAGCACAGAGATGAAGCAGCTCTGGCTGAGGGCACAGATGGCACGGGCTGGCTTGGATAATCCCGCCCTCTTCCAGGGCAGCTGATGGCACATGGGCTGAACAACCCCATGAAGAGAACAGGACCTCACTGACAAGGGCACGGGGATGGATTTACCCTCACTCACGGCTCTCCCGCCTACCGGGGCAGGAGCTCCCCCAGCAGAGACAGAAATCCAGGGAAAGATGGATTTGGGGGGGCTGAGGTGCACTGAGGCTCCCTGTTGAGCCGGGGAGGACACGTGAGGTTTGGGAGTCAAGGTCTCACATCCAGCCAAACCCTCGTGGGCAGCCTGTGCTGGTGGGGTCACGGGGGTGCTCTGCTTACAGAGCCTCTCTTGTCACCGAAAAAGAGGAGCAGGCACCCAGTGACGGTGACTTTAACATTCTCTCCAGAGCCCCTATGACCCACCCAGCCCTGCTCTGCTCCCTTCCCCTGGAAACTCCTGGCAGAGGTCATCATGAGCACAGGACATGGCACAGCTCTCCAAAGCTGTGCCAACACCCCTGAGATCTTCTCAGTCTGCTCAGCGGATGAAAATGGGGACAAACCAACCCTGCTGCACAGGAGTCAGCTGTCCCCTCTGCTTCCCAGCCCTCATCCACGCTGGAAGGTGGCCCTGGGACAGGGGACACGCTCCCTTTCCAGCTCTGTCCCCCAGAGGACGGCGCTGGGGCAGACAAAGGGAGGGTTTTGTGGGACCTGGCACCGCTTCCAGCCGCCAGCCACGGCGCGTCCTTCCCCGGCACCGGCTCCCTAATTAGTTCTATTGGTTTCAACAGTTCGGCGGGCTCGGGGAATGTAATATTTAACACCCTAGAGGGAAGCCTTTCACGCCGATGCCTCTTTCATCATCTCTGCCCATCTGGTGCTCACTTCAAGCTCGCAAAGCACCACCTGCTTGGAAAACAATGAACTCCTGTGGCTCCCCGGCTCCTCCCCACTGGCCGGACCCCCGGGAAAGGCATGTGGGAGCAGCCCTCCCCAGGGCAGCAAGCCTCGACACCCATCGTGCGTGTCGTGTTCACTCAAAAAGGGATAATTAGTGCTTGTTTACACCACTGCTCATCAGGATGCTGATTCCAAGGGAGGAATTTGTCCAAGGGAGCAATTTGTCCCTCATGGCTTGTTCTGCAAGAGCTCAGGAAACGCACGTCACATCCGTAGGGAGGGCGAGAGGGGCGAACAGACCTCTTGTGCTCCCCCTTTCTCAGGGCTGACATCACCACTCTTCCCAGATGAATCAAGGATAATTGGGTGAGGGCCATTAGCAGAGCAAGGTGGGAAAGGATGCGTGGTGCAACTCCACAGCAGCAACAGGTAGCGGGTGCTGTCCGTGTGACACCCGCGAGCGGTGCAGCGGACAATGCCACGTGGCCACGGACACGGCACCACTACAGCCTCTCGAACAACAAGACTGAGCAGAAATGGGAATTGAGCCCACAAAACCATTTGCTTCCTGCAGCCCCAGCAGCACGGCTGATGTTCGGAGGCATCACCGCGTCTGGAAATGATTAGATTCCTTCCAGTGACTGACACCTGCTAATAACCTGGAAGATGGGTAGAGCATACTCACATTGTCATCTCCAGCTATCTACGACTTCATTTTCCATCATCTTTGTCACTCAAGGACAGCAGCAAAGGATATTATTGCTCCTGGTATTGTTATTGTTATTATTTAAGCCATGCAGCGACAAATCTGCAGGTACTGGGCTGGGTTGGGCAGGCCAGCAGATTCTCCTTCAGATCAGAGGGAAAATTACAGCCAGCATTATGTATAATGTATTTTTCTATTAAATTAAAATAAGCTTCTCTTGACAAAGTTCGCTGTGTTAAGCGACAGTGGGAAGGACAGTGGGTTTAACCTCACGCTCAGCCAGAGTCTGGGAGGATGGATGGATGGATGGATGGATGGATGGATGGATGGATGCTCAATCCCAGGGAGACACAACCACAATATTCCTGGGCCTCCTGCCTCTCCATACAAACCCTGTTAGTCACCCATCAGTGCTAAAAAAAATAATAAATAAATCCGCCAGTGCACCAGAGTGCCAAGGGCAGCGAAGTTAAAGGACATTATAACTCTTTAATTACATCAGTCTTGGAAAGAAAAGAGCTGTCATTCCCTCCTCCTCCCCTCTGGGGAACACTCGGTATCTACCTTGGCCAGAACCCCCTGAGGAAAGTTGTCACAACATATGTCCTCCCTGTGATTCGTGCCAGGGTTTAGTCCTGTATTAATATTCCCTACCCACTATTTACTGTGCTGCATTCCCACACAGACTCACGCAAACAAATGCCTTTCATCTCCTGCCTTCATAGGAGGGGGGGAAAACCTTAGTTACGCTTTCAAGATAAGGCTGCTGTCTGCAAGTCACTGGGTTTAGCCAGGAGGAAGGATTTTCTTCTGAGAGCACCTTAAGGAGGGTTTAAAGACGTGATTGCAAGGAAAAAACCCCTCAAGGGGCTGAGGACCCTGCCCTGGGGACACAAAACACAATCAGCCGTCACCCCCCACCTTCACCACCTCACGCAGCCCATCAGGTGCTGCTCTGCCATGCCAAGAGCCATCAAAGAGCATCCCAAGAGCTCAGAGAGCTTCTCCAAATGAGAATGTTTTTAAATATATCTCTCCCTGACAAAAACGCCCTTTGTAGAAGTGAAAACGGTTGTCACGAACCCATCGCCCACCTCCTAAAAGATCCCATTACATTCCCGCATTGAACTTCTTTTTCATCACGAAAGTTACTGGAACAGGGATGGCAACAGCCAATAGTGCCTCCGATTAAAAATGTATCACAGCGTTTTGTGATTTAAAAGCAAACAAACAAGAAAGGCGCCATGAAATGTTAATGCGCACGTGAGCGGGTTTGATTTCTGTTTGCTGTTTGTTTGTCAAACATTTTCAACCATCAATTAATGATCAAAACTGGGCCAGAAAGTGGAGCCTGATCCTCACGCCCCGTGACACCACTCAGGAGGCTCCAGCAGCACCGCTGTTCCCATGAGGATGCGCAATTCCGGCTGGGAGCGTGGCCGTGGGATGATTTCAGGAAGGTGAGCGGTGAGCGATCATCCTCTCACCCCTTTCACCGACACGAGAGACTGATGGGGCTGCAGCCCATCAGCAGCTCCCTGGTCACCTTGGAGCCAAGGCCATTGCTCTGCCTTGTCAGAGCCACATCACGAAGCCCAGGACATGTTTTGTGGCTATCTCTGATGCTGAAGGACACACCATGAGGGATGGGAAAGGACTGGCAGGTGCCTTGGTCAGCCCCACATCCTCCCCTCCTGCTGCATTTTTAAAAGCCCTTGCAACATACCAAAAGAGAGCAAGAAAAAGGAAAAAAAAAAAAAAAAAGAAAATCAGAAAAGAAACCATCGGAGCCGAGGCAGGTGAATAAGGAGATATGGCAGAGTCAGGAGGCAATGGCCCAAGGGAACCATTAACAAGATTCCTCCCACACAACATCCAGGAGCCCAGGCCATCAATAAAACTTGCTCTCCTCCCCAGCCAGCCTTGCGTGGCTCTGAACTTTCCAGCTACAGGCTGCAGATTGGATTCTTCCGTCATCACCATAAAACCAGATGAATTGTCCACGGCTCAGGGACCTGTGAGAAGGCAGGACCCCCTAGGCAAGAAGGCAGCACACCTCATAAAACACGTGCTGCCTTTCAGCAGGGCTGGGCCTGTGCTGCCAGGGTGGGTTCCTGGTCCCACACGCTGCAGCAAACTCCTCTCCACGCTTTTCATACCCCAGAAAAAGAGGATTGGAGATCCCCTGCCCTCTTGCAACCCAACAGCTCAGCATGGTGAGCTACTGCCACAGCACATCCCAAGGTGATGCCTGCATCTCACACTGCCTCATCCTCCCTCGTCATGATGTGCAAGGAGCCCTCTCATCCCCAGCTTCTCAGGAATAACTACAGCCCTTGCTCTGCTTTTTGCTGCAGGAGCCCAAAAAGCCACTGGCAAAAGCCATTTCAACACTGGCTCTTCCACTTCAGCAGCAGGGAACTACTCCTGCATGGGCTGGGAGGGGCACACAACCCATCCTGGTCACGGATCATGTGTCCCCTGCTGTAAGATCCTGTCCCAGGAGGTGCTGGGAAGCATCACCCTGCTCACACCCCTCTACGGCAGTGGGACACCCTGGCTGAGTGAGGGCCGGTGCCATTGAGGCCTCAAACAGGACATTCATCCTCTCTTCCCACAGCTCGGGGGGTGGAGCAGCCACTCCAGCATTGTGGAAAGCACCATCCCAGCCACAAATAAAGTCTTTGAGAAACAGCAAGAAGCTGGAGCAGACAGAGCCCGGACTCTGCAACACCAGCATTTCTTCCTGTTTTGTTTTGCTTTGCATTCTCATTGCCAGGTTCATTATCTGGGCCCTTATTCCTGCACACGCTTCCCATTTTTCTCCCTCCTATCTCCCTGCGTCCAACGCAGCCGCCTGTATTAGTTTATGTTAACAAGCTGTGGCAGCAGTAATCCTGGCCCCTCCAGCTCCACTGCCTGTTCTGCTGACCAGGCACATTGTTTGTCTCCACTGCCTGGTCTCCCGAACATTTCTCCACCTCGAATCCCAGCCTCCTGCAGGAATTCCACCGGGATACGTCCCGTGCCAAACGCTGTGACCACGCTGTCACCGGAGCGCGAGTTGGAAAACATTTTGCTGCCCCGCTGCCACCTCTGCAGAGCGCCAAAAGGATGGGAAAGCTTGTTTTCTCCTCAAAATAGAGGCTTTTCCTCTGTGCTGCAGAAACAAGCATCACCCCCGTGGCCCCAGCGTGCCGGGGGCTCCCGTGTGCCGGGCAGTCCCTCCTCCCGCTGGCCGCAGGGCAGGAGGCCGGGCTGCCCTCTCCATCCCACCCCACCCCTGCGATGTGACAGCCTGCATTTGTCTCTTCAGCTCTGGTTTCCTCCTCGGCCCAGGTTGACAGCCAACAACACTTGGAAAAAGAAGAGAAAGGGAGGAAAAAAGCTAAAGGGCAGCTGCTGCGGCGGAGGGAGCGAGGAACAAAGAGAGATTTCAATCACTGCCCCGCTCCAAGGGCACGGGAGTGCGGCTGAGTGTCGGCGAGGGAAAGGGAGGGTGGAAAGCCTCGCTGGGTGCCTGGGCTCAGCCCTTCTGCCCAGGCACCTCTCTGATCAGCACATCAAAGCCCATCTTCCCACACAGGGTGGGTGCTGGACCCTCTTCACCCGCCTGGCTCCCCAGGCAAGAGCAATCCAGCAGCCTGAGGCACTAAAACGAAGCTCGGTGCACAGAGCCTCGTGCCACTGCACCAAGACACTGCTCGGAGCCCCGCTGGGCTAATGGTGGGGCTGGTTTTAGTGGGAGCGTTTAACGAGTGGCGTGTGTGCTGCTGATTAACAGCGTGGCTCTCCAAGGCCAAAGAAGAAAAGAAATTCAGTGTAAGACTGCAAACAATTACTCCTTTTAGATAATCACTGTTTTACAGTCCAGACACATGCATAAATATTGCATAATGCTGGGGCTCAGCACGTAATTGTCAGATATTATTCAAACCGAGTCGCTGCTTTATTGGCAAGAGCTGTGAGCTTGTCACATCTCAGGGTCAGCGGCTGGATGGCTGAAGGATTTTCAAGGAAAGCTCAGGTAACGCGAGCAGCAGATCAGCCACTCCCTAAACTGCTCAGCACCGACCTCTGCAAAGCGATCCCACGTTCAGGAGCGCGTGCGGGGCATCTGTGGTGAGGACGGGGATGCGAGGCAGAGCGGACGAGCACCTCCCAGCCAGCCCTCCACGGCAGGATTCGGGGATCAAAGCCCTCACAGGGCAGCCACGAGGTGGTCTGCAGGGACACCAACACCCCGAGAGCCGCAGAGCCTGCCTGCCCACAGCCACACACCGGCACGTCCCGGGGACACGCTGCTGCCAGAGCCCCGCTCGCCGTGCCGGGGGCGAGCTCCAGCCACTTTGGACAGGTCTCCCTCCCCTCCTGAGCCGAAGCTGTTTTGTTTGCAAACCATCTGCTCGGCGCCCCGCCGCGCCGGCAGCAGCGAGGGGGCCCAGATGGACGGGCTCTTTGAAAATTCTTTAAAACGAAGCACCCAAGCACAACGGCTCCATATGCCGAAGGGCCGGCCGGCCCCGAGAGCTGTCGCACGACCCTCCCTCCTCCCTCCCTCCTTGGCTCGGCCCTGCCCAGACCCCCGTGTGCTCCCTCACCTGCCGAGAGCTTGCAAGCCTTTCCAGAGCCCACCTCGCCTCTGCAAAGTGGCCAGAAAGAGGTTGGGGCTCCTGGGCAGCCTCCAGCCTGAACCCTTGGCACGCCAGGGTTCTGTGGGTCGAAGGAGCAGGTACTGCACTCCCTCAACCTTTCCAAGGCAGATTATGGGGGAAGGAGAGGCAGGTGGAGAAGATGAGGCTGATTCTTTGGGGAGTTATTTCTTGGCCCCGATTCACTCCTGGTTTAAATGAGACACCTCTATGATTACTTTGCACAATAACCAGGGCTGGGTTTGGCTCAGAGCAGCTCATGGACAAGCTCAGTGACACAGGAGAAAGCCAGCTGCTTATGGGCAATAAACCCCTGCCTGGAAGCATAGCTTCCCCTCCCTAGGAAAGCTCTGCTTCACCTCCAAATACTCGGACAAACTTTCTCATTACAAGGAGAAGGCAGGCCGAGATTCCTGCACCGTCACAGGAACTGGGCCTTTAAGGAAAAAAAAAAAACCCACCTTGCAAAACCCACACCACAATCAGATGAATTTTGATCCAAGCCGCAGTGAAGGACAGCTCTGTGGGATTTCAGATAAATAAAGGCACAAAGGCCAGTGAGATTGCACAGACACCTTTCAGGCTTTGCTTTCCTGCCCCTGTGCCTTGAATATCAAATCCTCCCTCTTGCCAGCAGCTCTGAACCCCAAAGCTCTGGTGAGTGGGGTGGAAAGGACTGATTCCCCTAACAGAAGCTCGCCAAAGGCTCTGCTGTTGATAGATTTGGGATGCCCGAGCATGGGAAACCCTTCCTGGGTAATCTGCATTACCAAGGACCCTCGCTGTGGTCCCAGGACACTGCTCTCACCCGTCTGAGGAGGCAGGAATTGCAATCCCAAATAATGGGGTTTCAGCGACCTGACTGCTCAGCTCCTGAGCTGCAGCATCACCCTCGGCCCGTATTCTCCACAAGGATCTGCCGAGAGTGTCAATAAGGAAAGAGATTACATCGTTTCCCCAGAGAGAGTGTGCAAAAATTAGTCAGAGCAAAGAAAAGCTGCTTTAGAGTGCGAGCTAAGCAGGGCCTGCAGGAGCACGCTGCTTCCCCAGGGATTGCTGAGCTGGAGGCCAGCATGGAATGAGCGAGAGATTTTGGGGGGTTCAGGGCATCCTTCCTCTGCCTGGCTGGCCCGGAATGAGCCAGAGATCCCAGGGAGTGACAAAAAGAGAACCTCCCATGCCAGCACCTCCTGAGCTGCTCTTCTAGAGACATCAGCCTCGCCTCTCATCGAGGTGCTTTGGTTACCAAAAATCACATTCATTGCCACCAAAACCATCTGATCCGGGGCCCACAACGGGCAGCAAAGTAACCGAATGCTGATGACTTTATCATCCACCAAGCCTCACGTGAAATGCTTCTCTTGTGCAAACGATACGCTGGAGACACGCAGAGCTGAGGCGGGACAAAGCTCACGGCCGGCTGCTAATGAAGGCCCATAAATAGTGCACCAAATCAGCCCCGAGTTCCTCTCCGCAGCCCTTGATCAAGCAGCGCCCCACCAAATAATGAAAATCTCGCTCTTTTGTATCCATGCAAATCACAGGCGCCGCTGGAAATCGCCTGCGTTAACGACTTATCTGGTGGGCCAATAAGGAAAAAAAAGTACCCCATTATCTTGTCCACTTAAGCATTAGAGCAGCTCCAAGTGCTTTCATCCACCTCCTACGAGCCTCGTGGCTTCCAGCTCTGTTCCCATGGACCGTATTTCCCACCACCCCTGCCGGCTGCTCTCCTGGACAGACGGATGCCAGCCCCATCCCAGAGTGATCGGGCAAGGCACCAGCTCACGGGCCTTTAGGGATAACCACCACGACTGCCCTGCTGCTGCCCTGGGTGAGCTCTGAGCATCATAAACCCACACTCACACCCAAAGGCAGAGGGGTCTGGCTGCCCGTGATGCTTTAAGGCTCACCGGTGAAGGAGACCATTATCCAGCTGGAATTCCACGGGGGAATTCAGGTAAGCAGACTGTAATTAACCGAGCTGGCACGCTGCTGCATCCGACAGATGCAGAAATGCACCTTGAAAGGAGGAAAAGGAGGAGGGAGGGAAGAGCAGGAGAGGAGCAATGCCTACCCAGGGTCCCTCCCCACGTGCTCAGAGGGGATTTGGGGAGCTGCAAAGGAGCAGTCAAAATGCCTGGCAGTGCTTTCCTCCTCCTCCCAGCTGTTGGGCAGGAGCAAAATCCCCATGGAAATGCAGGCAGAGAGTCTCAAAAGCACTGGAAGAGAGTCAGAGCTGGAGTTAGGTTGTCTGGCACCCTCGGGCAGAGATGGCCGACACTTGGAGTGGGAAATGGGAAAATTTGTGCTCCTCAGCTTAGGAGGCTCAAGCCACAGCTCTGCTGTGAGGCACGTCCTGCTGGGCTTTCAGAAAGCAACCAGAAAGCAGGATTTGTGTGCCTGACCCCGAGCCAAGCAGCAGTAATCTCCCCCCAGCCCAGCTAACTCCCATGTCAGCCCCACTCCTCCACAAACCGCTTAGAATAAATTTGCCCAAGCAAGTGCCCGTGAGAGAACGTCCTGGATTTGTTCCGCTCTGGCCCGGCTCTCACAGCACCCACGCCTCCAAATCCTGCAGAGATGAACCTCCCCATCCCACCATGCCCAAGGCAAGACCTTCAAACCAGAGCTTGGACAACATTGCCTGGGCACAGCAAGGGCAGAAGAGCAGCTCTGCCTCCCGTCCTGCCCCGCAGCACCCTGACCTCCATCACTGAGGCACGGCTTTCTCCCTTCCTCTTGTTGCTTTGTTGGATAATTTGACTTCTCCCTGCTCTGCCCTGCAATCAGAGTGGCAGTGAATTACAGCAAGGGTGGCTCTGCTCCCTTCAGATGTCAGAGCCTGTGGTAATTGTGGCACCCACTTTACGTTCATGTCAACGGGGGAGCATTTGCACGGCAGAGAGCTCGCCCTGCCAGCGCCGAGCCCGGGACAGCCTCTGCTCATCCCCTCTGGGGTCCTGCTCCTGCCTTCCCACCGGGAATGTGGGCAGCGTGTCAGCGAGCAAAGCTCCCCGGCGGAGGGGAACACGTTCCCCAGCTGGGTTCTGCTCCAGCAGCCCATCCAAAAAGCACAGCCCCCCTGTCCTGCTGCCCGCAGAGCTTCTCCAGACCCTCCAAAATGGTTTCTCCAACAGAGACTCCCAAAATCCCCCCAGGTGACTTCAGCACACACTTCCTTGCCCTCTCCTTCCAGACCCTCAGATCAGCATTTCAAGACATGTGAAGGTTTTGCTCTGCAGGGATGTGCCAGGAGAGGAAGAAAAGCCATTGGGAGAGCAGAAGTTATCCCAGCTGCAGGAAATTTGCTCCCCAGGTGGGAGCTCTGCCCATCTGCAGCAGGAACAGGACCAAGCACAGGACCAGAGTGGGAAGAAGAGGTCTGAGGCAAAATGGTCCAAGAGGTTGCCAGGAAGGTGGCACCTTCCTCCTGCCACCCCCAGCTTCAAGCAGAGTGACACGGGGAGCAGGAGGAGGATGAAAAGCCGCCTTAGAGTCCTTTGCCTCTTCTTGCACACAGGAAGAATGCAACCCCTAACTCCAGCTGGAAAGGTGGATGAGGGGAGAAGCAGTGGGAATCTCACGGGTCAGGCAGAGTTTCCAGGCCCCCAAGTGTCCCATTTGCTGTCACACTGCCTGCCCACCCCCTGGCTCCTGCAGAGCTCCCATCCCCACGGCAAATGGGCAGCTGGTTCTGAGGAGGAGTGGAGTTTAAATAAATAAATAAATAAATAAAAAAAACAAGTCAAAACCCACAACGCCAAAAACAAACATTGCAAAAGACAGAACGCATCAAATATTAAAGGAATCAAACTCCTCCTGTCAGCAAGGAGGACACAGAAACTGTTCCCAGATGTGCCAGGGCTGTCACCTTCTCTGATCAGCTCAGCTTCAAACAGCTTGTCACAGGGATGTTTGTGCTTTCGGGGTCCCTAACCCCAGTGTCTCTCCCACCCTCGGCTCCTGAGGAGGGCTGGATCCTTCCCTGGTGTAAATCCACCTGGAGCTGGTGCCGAGAGCTCTCTCAACAGCTCAGGGAGGCTCAGGACTGGTTTCACTGGCAGCAGCAAGTGCCCATCTCCAAAGGGGGATGTGGGGACAGAGTCATGGAGGGAACAACCCCAGAAACGCCTGGTTTGGCTGAGACAGCTCACGGGGAGGGCACAGCACCCTCCACTGCAGGCAGTCCCCTTCCCAGGGTATCCATCCTGAGCCTGCCCAGCCTGTGTGGCCCCAGGCAGAGCAGCAGCTCCAGGGCTGGATCCTGCTCTCCCTGGCACAGGCACACAGGGAACGAGAGCACAGCCCTGGGCTCTCTCCCCCTCCCTGCCACGCCATCCCTGGCACCTCGTGCCACAGCTGCAGTGTCCTTGATAAGAGGCGGCACACCCCAGCCACAAACCAGCCTTGTTCTGCAAGGGATTGACAAATGAGGAGTCTGGGACTGGTCCCAGGAGCTGGACCACCGCTCCAAACGCCCAAATTCACCTTCCCAGGGCAAACATCAAACGTCCCTGTCCCAGCTGCCTGGAAAGAGGCACTGCCACACCGGACAAAGCCCTGCAGGCACACTGCTCCCAGCTCCCAAGGATGCTGCCCCTGTCCCAGGGTGATTTCCTTCCCACTCTGGATTCGACACATCACTGCCTGAGTCCCGGCCTCCAAATCTGGGCTTCCCGAGCCTATGAACTCCATCTCTGCTGGTGCATGATGCCAGGAATATTAAAAAAACACAGCCCACAACAGGCTTTGGAAGGTGGCCGCGTGCCAGGTTCATCTGTTCCCAAACTCCTCAAAGTTTGGTGAATCCCTCCCTCTCCCTGCAGCACACAATCTGCCTCCCCTCCTCTCCAGACCCCACCAAAGCCTTCTCTGACCTTCCCCCTGCACAGCTGCTGCCTCCATGGCACAGAGCTGCCCTCGGGTGCAGAGCGAAGTGGGATTGGGTGGAATTCCCGTGGCAGGGCCCCGGCTGTGCCTCGCCTCACCCCACGGCTTCTGCCCGTGCCACAACCTTTTATTGCAGCAGCAAATTGTTAATGGGCCGGCTGCTGGGAGCAGGAATGAGATTGGCTTTCCCATGGAAAAGCAGCTTTGCAGCCATTCCCCCAGGCCCCATTTGTCCAGGTCTCTCCATTTAGCAGCCACACAAGGGACACCAGGGGAACCACGGCCTGGGGGCTCCTTCCAGCGCTAATTTAGGCCCATGAAATATTCAATAACCCCCAGAATAAGCACACAGAGGATCTGATGGACTCTCTGGGACTCCCTGGCAGTGGGATCGAGCAGGCATCTCATCAGCCCAAAGAGGCAGCACCAGGATGGGGTGAGATGTACTGACAAGGACAAGGAGAATCAGCTTTTCCCTGCCTCAGCTGGAGATCACCCAGCCCCGAGCCAAGGGCTCTCTTAAGGTCAAATGAACAATTTTGGAGTGTCCAGTGCACTCACATCCCAAAACAGCTTTTCCGAGGAGATACCCAATCCAAGAGTTTGCTCTTGAATGTTCTACCCACAGAACCAGCCCGGGACCCCCTCCCTCCAAACTCCTTAATTTAACTTTTTCCAGAGCCCAGAGCAAGTTGCTGTCTAATCAAGGGAGGTCTAATGTGGTAATGCCAGTAAATTGTAATTAATTTTCCCCCTAATTGATGCGTGGGAATATCCGGGACCCTCGTTCTCCTGCCTTCAATTCCCTTATAAATACATGATTTGACAGGTTAATTTGAAAGCAAAAGTTCGGTTCTTTCCAGCAATCCAAGCAGAAGCCCCAGAACAGAGCCGGCTGCCTCGCTACGTGAGGCGGAATGAAAAGGGGTGAAGTCAGGTCACAGTCGTCATCATCATCATCTTTTTAATTTCACTAATTTAATTTCTGCCCCCCCCTTCCCCCCTTCTCAGAAGATAATAAAAGCTTCATTTCACAGTCCAGAAAATTTGGCAGCAAAAGGTGACAGACAGCCAAGGAAAGATGGGAAAGATGCGTAAGAAGGGTGACAATTCCTTCAAAGTTAAAAGATGGTGCTCAGCAGCCCGGGGAAGGGCACAGGAGGGCACACAGGACACTGAGGCATTAAAATCCAGCTTTCCCAAGGTGGCAGAGGGAAATCAGGCAACACTAATGATGCAGCTCGGTGCCAGAGGGTGCAAAACTCCCTGTGCCTGCAGGTAAACACACCTGCAGCTCCCCTCCCTGCTGGCTGAGGAGAGCCAGGTCACCTTCCCGGAGCTTTAATGAGTCTGAGGCGCTGTCTGGCCCACAGGAAGCTTTTTTGGCTTGAAACTCATCAAGTCCAAGGCTATTTTTCTCCTGTTGGCCTCCCCAAGACAGGACATGGCGCCTCTCCCACCCCGAGCCCCAGGGCCCTTCCACACAAACGCCAACTGCTCCCGAGTCCACGGAGAAACAGCTCAAACACAATCACACAAAAGGTTTCAAAATCTTTCTTGACTTGTTCCTAATTAGAAAGGAAGCATCAAGCCCAACCCTTTTAATAAGAAGAAACATCCTGGGTTGATATATTTAACCTTTTCTAATGAGAAGTTGCATTGAGACATCCCCTTTCCCATTCCTTCCAGGAGCTGCAGCGCCGTTCCCTGCCTGCCAGCCCTCTCCCTGTCATCTCCACGGGCTCCAACCTGCAGGTCTGGCATCGAGTCAGTCTGGAAATGCCATCCCCATCCCCTGCATCCCTCAGCACCGGGGAACACAGGCTCCTCACCTCCCCATTCCCACGGGAGTTCCAACAAAAGCTCGAGGAGCTGGGGAGAGAAAGGACTGAAGCCACCGCGGACACTGGCCAAGGGAACGATAAATGATAAATAAATGCAAGTCTTAGATGAGGATGACTGGCAGAGAATCGAACTTCAGTCCTGGCTGCTGAGGATATTTACTGGAAGCAGATCTGGACTAAGCAAAGCATATGGGAATACTGTTCCTCCAGAATCAACACCAGCGCTGTCTCCTGCCAAGCTGCGTTTTGGGGCTTAAGGGACATTTTTGGTGGAAATCTGCAGGAAAACGTGATGAGGAATGTGAAAAACGTGCCTGGATTTATGTCTCTGTGCTGACAAAAGGATGTTCAAGCAGGACATTTTGTAAAATCCCAGCTCCCTTTTGCTGTTTTCTAACCACGTCTCTGCCTCTCGGTCACAAATCTGCCCTTTTCATCCACGTAGCCAACTGCAGTGGCAAAACACCAACAAAATCAAGCAACAACAAAGGCAGGCAGAGGGAAAGACAGGCCTTTCTTGTGCTTTTTGGAGTAATCCAGCGATTTGGTGGAGTTCCAGGAAACGAGACAGAACTATCAATTTGCAGCTCCAAGGGCAGCCAATCTGATCCCTGTCCATGCCTCCCCCAAAAATCCCTTTGCCTAAATTCAGGGGTGGGGGGGGAACTGCTCAGCCCCTCTGCACCAGTGAGGAGCTGGAAGTTTTCTGAGCCCTGCAGAGATGCAGCAGGGATCAGGCTTTCCCATCACATGCATCTCCCTCTCCCTCCTGCCGCCTCTCATAAAGGGGAGAGATGTCATCTGACAATTTCTCAGCGGGGAAAAAAAAAAAGGAAAAGAGAAGAAAAAGAGAGTTTTTATCTACTTTAGGTTATACTTTTATTGCCAGCCGTGACTGTAACATTTGCTCTGATTACCAGATTAATCACCAGATTGCAAAGCCCATTAAATAAAATCAAGTCGGACAGTTGAGGCGTTCCAAGAGCGATGTCCCTCGGAGCGTGTCCCAGCCTGCTTCTCCCTCATCCTCTCTCTCCCTGACACTCAGATTGAGAGGAAGACCAGTCCCCAGCTAGGATAGAAGGGAAAACAACATTCCCTCTCTCCTGAGGCCACGATCCATCGGGACAGACCAGCGCAGCTGTATTCCAACACCACCAGCACCACCTCTCCCCTGTCCGAGCTCTATTTGCCGAGCCTGCACATCATCAATTAGGGTGACGGACAGCACAAACAGGTGAAGATGTGTTTCACAACCCTCGGCTCGGGTCTCTGCAAATGAGCGCTGTAGATCTCCCCTTCTCCTAATGCCACCTGTCAAAGCCTCCCCTCTTCCCGGGAACAGGATCCCGCATCAAAGCACAGTTAAATGGGGTGTAAATGCCTCTTTCATGCACAGAAAATGGGCTGGTTGGCAGTAATAGGGGGAACTGTAAATGCTGTCAGCGGCTACATTTTGTTTATTGATTTACACCGTGTAATGGGATGACTCGATTTGAATCATATACACAGGTGTCATGTCCCATTCATCGCCATCGGATTTAATAACCACAACAGCGCACCGCCGAGCTGGGCTCTGCACTGGGCACAGAAACTGCCCAGCAGCACGGGGATCCGAAACCCCTGGGCTCTGCGAGCTCACAGCAAAGCCAGAGGGCTCACCCAGGGGCTCACCCAGCCATGCCCTACAGTCACAGAGTCACGGAACGGGTTGGGTTGGAAGGGATCGTAAAGATCATGGCAGAGGGGTGGAATTAGATGTTCTTTCAGGTCCCTTCCAACCCAAACCATTCTGGAGTTCCACGCTCTATTCCCAACCCCACAGCCCTTGTGGTGTTCACGATGGTACTGGGGCAGTTTTTGTGCTTTCCCTGGGTTTTGGGCTGTGTAATTCCCCATAGGTACACACAGATTAACCCATCCACCGCCCTGGAGCACCTTCCAGAACCATCCATCTCTGCTGGTACAACCCAAGATGGATTGCATCAGAGACTGCATCTCTGCTGGTACAACCCAGGCTGCACCTCCAGCCCTCCACCTTTGCAGAACCTTCTCAAAGCCCAGGAGCCCACAGCACCGAGGGAGAAGGGAAAGGATGAACTCCCCTCGCTTAAACTTAACCTGCACCATCCAAATCCCAGGCTGAGTTCACCCTAACAAGGCAAACCCAAGGGATTTCTCCCTTCTGCATCGTGCGTCTCTCCAACGACACAGAGGAATTAAATCCTATTGCTTAATTTCTGCAGCATCTGCCAGGCTTGCCCCCCCTCCAAAAAAAAATAAGGAATCCAATCAAGATCCTCTGAGCGTGTCACCCCAGCGGTTACGATGCCAATTAGGAGAGAGTCAAGCATTCAAATGGCCAAGCAAAACAAGGCAAATGACAAGTAATTTAAACCCTGCTGGGCACTCTCCGACGAAGGCGGCTGCCGTGTCGCAGTGAGCTGCGGCACTCGCTAATTAGTAACCACTCAAAAGCCTGTAAATAGCCCTAAAACACGCTCCGAGTACCGACAGCGATGGGCTGTTAGCTTTATCCCTGCTCCCAGCCTTATCCCTGCTCCCATCACCACAGGGTCCCACAGCACCTTCGATGCTCGGATGGGGACACGGGTGCAGCAGGATGCTGTGTCCCATGTAAATGTGTTTTGTGCAGGGACAAAAAATGGCACATTCCATGTCCTGGGACTGGAGACATCCCTTCCCATTCCCAACCCTCCATAACAAGCCAGACGTGCCTCTGCAGAAGGGGCAGCGTTGCTCCCAAGCAGGGCACTGACACAACTCCACACCCAAGCCCCAAATCCTTCCTTTCCACTGTTCTCTTCCTCACCACGTGAGCGGAGAGAGGCCGGGACGGCATCGCCTCCATTTTTTCAGGTCACGAGTCCCCTCGAAATACCATCACTCGGAGCAATGAAGCTGTCACATTTTGTATTTTTAGTTTTTCAAACCTTATATTTCATTTCACCGCCAGCTGCTGAAAAGGATGAGCAAAAGGCCAGAGCAAGGAGCAAAAAATCAATACGCTGCAGGAAGACGGAAGATCTGTTTCTATTCCTCATCTCTGATGCCAGGTACCCAGGGAACATCACTGCAAACAAGGCTGGGGGCTACTGCCCTGCTGCTCGAGCCAAGTCCTCCAGTTCCCCAGCCCAGTCATCACAGAGAGGGACACACTCACTGCCAAGAAGGGGCTGGCTCTTTGGAAAATGCTTTCTCTACAGGGATGATGCTGAATGAATCCTCAGTGGGTGGTAAGCAATAAAAGAGCCCTCAGGAAGGGAGGACTGTATTGATTTCTCTCCAAATCCCTGTCCTCACCTGCCTTACAGACCCTCTACACCCCTCCTCAGACTCCTCCTCTCACTCATCCCACACAACCTACGCATTCCTCTTTCCCACGCTGTCCATGGGATTTCCCTTCCCTGCTCATCAGGGATCTCACCCCGACTTCCTGCTTGGAGCTGCTCGTTGTCCCAACACCCAATGATCACCTATTCCCTTTATCTTCTCTTGCTCCCTCCACCTGGGGGGTGAGGTCCCCCAGAAGTCTCTCTGAAGCCGCCTTGGCACCAGGTTCCCTCAAAGCTACTCTGGCTCCTCTGCGAAGGCTGAGGAGTCGCTCGTGCTCAGTCACTTCATGCTCTGCCAACCTGCTGCTTGTGCAGGGTGGGAACGTATTGGACACGTCCAGCCAAATCAGGCTCCCCTCGACAGGCTCGACAAGGGAGCCAGGAGCTACAGGAGCTCTCCGAGTGGAACAGAAATGAAGGGATTGGCATGCCCGGCAGTAGAAACATCTCTTGGAAGATAAACCAGCCTCACTCACAAGGCAACCCAACCTGAAGGGGTTGGAAAGACCTTTCAGGTCACAGGAAGATGCAGGTAGGGGTTTTCTTGGTGTGCTGAGGAGGTGGAGGATGAACGAGATGCAGGATCAAAGGCTCCCTCCTGTTCCGGGCACCATCCTTTCGACAGCTACGTGATGCATCCAAAACACCTCGAAAACGAGCTGATACAGCAGTTGAATAGGTGAAGTCCTGAAGAGTAGCAGGATGTGATGGCTGGTATTAGCCCAGCTGGTAACACCATCCATCCATCCATCCATCCATCCATCCCTTCCACAGGGGCCCCTTCCCAGCAGGAGCCTCCCCATAAATCAGGGGGTGAGGAATAAGCATGGAGCATCGGAACTGCAGAAGCAGCAGCACTGCAGTCATAAATCAGGATCTAATTCAATCTTGTGAGATGCCTCGTTTGATTAATTTATGTCAGCATTTTCTCTTCCATTGGCGGCTGCTGTCCCTCCCTGCATCACCTCTGCCCCCGTGCTCCTCTGCAGCCCCTGGCTGGACAACTCAGCAGGGTCCAGGCAGGAGGGATGGCCGGGAGGAGACACAGCCAGGCCCCATCTGAAGAGATCTCCATGGGACTTGACCAAGCCTGGCCTCCTGTCCTCTGCCAACACCTCTGGATAAGATGGTCACACCCACCTGCCACCCCAGGGCAGGACCATGGATGTTCTTGGGTCATGGACCTGGTTGAGGGAGGACACTTTCTAACACCTTCCCAGCATGGCAGAGACTCCCTCTGATCCTGCTTTTTTCCTCTGTATTGCTCTCATCAACAGAATCCAGCATCACGACACAAAAAACCCCCTGTCCTTTAAAATGGGGGGTGATGGGGTTGTTTTTCACAGGAAAACCAAATGCCTGTTGCCACCTTAAAATAAAGATGGACCTTATTGAAAATCCAGATGCTTCATCTGAGCCACACTTTCCCGGGGGAAAGAAATTACTGAACTAAATGAACATGGAGCAAGGAAATAAAATAATACCCATGCTAGCTGTCCCTGCTGAATCTCCAGTAATGAGAGTCTGATCAAGTGCTGCATAAATTAACTGGTGTCTCAAGACAAGAGGGTGTAAGAGCAACATCCACACTGACCCCAGCAGCCTCAGCCGTGCCTGGAAAGTGTCTTCCCTGAAAGCACATTACACCCTCCAAACTTCTCTGTGAACCACTCGTTTATTTAGGAAGGAGATAGGAGACAGCAAGAGTGATACTTGGGCCATCTGTTTGAGCTCTCCCTCCTCTCTCCCTGCACAAAAATTAGCAAGAGCCTGCAAGAAGCAATGGCACACGTTTAATTCAGTCCTGCAGAGGGCTGGAGCTGTATTTTGGGCTTGGCCTCCTCCGTAACAAGGGTTTAAATAAATCAGTGGGTCAGAGGTGCAGAGACACCAGACACTGATGCACAGGGACTGCAAGCAGTGGCCATTGCTCTTGCCCTCCGTGAGCATTCCCTCTGCCAGATCCCAAGGCCAGGAGCTGACACAGGCAGGTCTATAGCTTAACCTGGTGCAGCCTGGTTAGCGTCAAAGAGAGCTCGGATAAAGCTGCCTGTGAGATGCAAGGCTTTGTTCAGAGCAGCCAAATCCTGGTGTTGGTCAGTGCCAGGTCCTGGGTTGGAGGACTCGGGCTCTTCCCTCCCCAGGGGCTGGCAGGAGTTTCCTGGAGCACTGGAAGATCGAGCTGCTCTGGCACTGCAGAGGCAGAAAACAGACTGTTAAAAATCTGCTGAACCCGAGGAGCTCCGGGCAGCCCCATCCAAGCCAGAAGGCTGCAAACCACAGGGGCTGCAGGATGACGCTCTGCCCGAGCAGCTCCTTGCTGGAAGCTCACAGAGAAGGCAGGAAGATGGCTTGGTGGCCCAGGGACAGCTGTGCCTGCTGGGTCTCTGTGTCACGGACAAAACCCTGTGGATTCACTCACATGCTCCATCCCTCAACACAGTGCTGGAGAGGCCCAGCTGAGGACGCTGTGCTAGACTGCTGTCAGCCCAAAAGCCAAAAAGTGCTCAGGGGCCCTCACTGAAGAGGGACCAATGTGATGGAAATGTTCCTGCATCTCTCCTCTCTTCCCAGCGAGCTTTCACCACGTAATGCCCCAGATAGATTCTGGCTCTGCACTGAACTACAAGCCTCGGCCAAAGCTGCCTGAGCTCCTGTGCCATCCCACTGCCCTTCCTCATCCTTCACCCCGCTCCAGAAGATGGGGGTTATAAGGAAGGAGACAATCCTAGGGGAAAACGCTGCCCTTCTCTTTCCCCCCCCCAGCTCAAGGCAAGGAACAGCCTTGCTCTTGCTGTTCTGGTCCCACAAATTCCTGCTTCGACCTCTTCCCTCTCCACCACCAGCTTTAACCCTCTCATCCTGGCACATCATCCTGGGAGTCGGCTCCCTCTGGCCTCCCACGGGGATCCGGCTCTGCCGCCCTTCCTCGGGCTCCTCTTCAGAGGAGACTCCACTCTCCCACTACGCATCCGAGCAGCAGCGACTCACAACGCTTGGAGCAGTTTCAGAACATCTTCACTGACAATCTCCTCAAAGGCCACTCTTCAAACGGCGACAAACCCGCCTTGATCTCCCCCGTGGAACAGCAGGAGACGGGCTGAGCCTGTCCTCTTAATTGGTGTTACTCTCCCATGATTTCCAGGCTGGTAGAAATCCTGCAGACTCCTTTTCTGGCTGGTGGGCAGGATGGGATTTCCTCGGGACTTAGCAGGGAGCAGCGCTCCGAGGCACTGAGAGCTCAGAACGCACCTCCCTGGGGAAGAGACGCGAAGCCAAGGGCTTACAGGCACTGTCATTTCACGCCTGCCTTGGAGCGCAGCAGCGATGGCTCTGAACGGATTTGGGAATGCCATCCTCTAGTCAAGCCACAGACAGGCCTACTGCACCCAAACTGGGTCAGGGCACGCTTTCACACTAAGGTAATTCCTCACCATCTCAACTGGGTTTCATATGTATTGTTCACATGTCAGTCTTGGCTAAAAGCTGTCCCAGTTCCCAAGGTGATAACTCCCTGCATCCTGGGAATCACAGCAGTGATGGCCTCGTCACTTCCAGGCTTGCACACGACAAAATCAGCACCCAACATCTGCCATCAACAACTGGGAACACGCCCCAGCACAAGTGACTGCAAAGCTCCAGCTCTGCTTTTTCCAGAGGTGAGAGAATAAGACAGCATCCTAAGCTGGATGCACCAAGGCATGGGTCTGCTGGCCTCCCAGTCCAGCCCACGGGAAAGAAATTCCTCCAAATCTGAGCAAAATTGCAGGCAAGGAAAATCCCTTCTGTTACCAAACCATTACGACAGAGTTACATCCTCACAGGCAGCAAGGACAACATGGAAGTGGACTTCCAAAAGTTGCATTATTTACACTGAAGGCTCAGCCAACTTTGACACAGATCTGTTCATTTAAAATCAACGTAATATTTATGATAGAGCACAAAAGATTATGGGCCAGAACCTCAGCCAGTGTAAATCAGCACAGCACTTGACCCAGCTGAGGACCCAGTTCTGCCTGCTGGCTTTTAAAACTCTATTTTTCTTCAGCTCTGTAGCTCCTGCCGGCCAAGGCTGGACAAAAAAAAGCCCCAAATATGTGGAAAGATGGAGACCTGTTCCCATGGTTGGAGCTGCAAGGATAGTGACCAGAAGTGAGGAGGAGATTTGAGAGGTCCCAGCTTGGAGGAGTCTGGGAGCACATGAAACACATAAAAAGAATAAGAATTTAAAGAGTAGTCGATGCACCAGATCAGGAAATCTGCCTTTTGTGAACTCTGCCATCCCCACAGAGTTCAGGGACGGGGAGTGGGAATGCATCTCTACCAGACTCCCCATTTCTGGTGGAGCCCAAGTGCTCCATGTAAAGCAGCTCTGGATTCATAACCACATGCCAAGGATGCAGAGGTACTGCCAAGGGGCGAGGGGAAACCACACCACCTGATTAATTTATTTAAATTTCCTTTTAGATTTGCCAAGATTCAGCAGGATTTGCAGCCCTCTGCCCGTCCCCTCACTCCCCATCTGCCCTAAGCTGCCTTTCCCCAGATTTCGGAGGCTGCCTGCAAGGCAGAGTGGAGTACCTGTATCTCGGTCTCAACAATCCCCAGACTCGCTGAGGTCGTTCCCGTGTCTCCTGTTGCTTCTGTGCCCTTGAGACGAGGAATTTTGATGAGGTCCACCCAACCATCCTCATGTAACCCTAAGTGCTGCTAATCAAGCGAGCAATTAGAGCAGGATGCTTCAGCTGCACAGCCCTGTTACTGTGCATTCCCCAGCAGCTGCCTCCGAACAGACACGGTGATGGATAACAACCCCACATTACTTATTAAACACCTAATACGGCTTTAACGGTTCTGTTTACTGAAGAGTGTTAATCTTAATGAAAACAATATTTGAGGCAGACTGGCAAGGATAGTTCTCTACCCTTCTATCCAGGGATCTCAGAATACAGAAACAGTAATTGATCCTCGCGGCGTCTCTGCGGGTATTACACCTTTTTAAAAGGGTAAACAGAGGCACGGAGAGGTTAAACGGTTTGTACGAAGTGCATTTCCTTCTCGGAGAGGGTTGGTAATGCAGTCCCTGAGCCCGCAGGAAAGCCAGGGAAGCATGTCTCTAACCAGAGAGGCCTGTGGCTTTTTATCCCCTTTGCCCCTGACAAGGCTGGTTTGAGCTCTGCGGTGACAGAGGAGCTGGAATGGGGCTTCAGAGAAATCAGAGGTGGAGGAGACCCACGAGGAAGCTCCTCGTTGTATCAGGAGAGACCGAAACACTGCGGGGCCCTTCTGCTCTGGCACACAAGTCAATCACCGACTGAGGTGTGCCGACAAAACCCTTCCCAGGCAAAAGATCATCCCAGGTCCTGGGCACCTCTCTCCCCAGTATCTGATACCGGGAGCCATTGAGTACACCTGACTGGACTGGTATCCCAGTGCCAAGGGCTGCCAGAGCATCCCCACTCCCACTGCCTGGGCCAAGGACACTCACACAGGCAGGGCTGGTGGGAAGGGAGGAAGGAGAGCAAGAACTCCCTTAGCCCAGAAAATTCATTTTGCTCTCCTTCACAGTCTTTTCTGCCCTGTCAAGCCAGGAGAGGGTGTAAGACAGGAGGAGGCACGACAGAGTGTAGAAAACACTGCCCTGTGGCACATTCTCCAAGTAATTTTCCAGCTCTAAGAGTTCACAGGCTGCCTCTGGAGTGAAAGAGATGTCAAGGTTCATAATATTTTCCTATTTTTCAAGATAAATACTCTTTTACCATCCCAAAGCCTTCACTATCTACTATTTAAGGCCATCTCATAAAATTCATAAGTCTTTTCCAAAATATCCCCCAGCCAGAAGAGCCCAGGTTAGTCTCAATTCTAAGCAATGCACAAACCCTTAATGACAAGCTCCCGATAACAAAGGCACTCATGCATCAATCTATCAATCCACAGGCTGGCAAAAAGCACCTTAAGAGGAGGAAGAGGGACACGCAGAGCCAGAGCTGAATCACCAATTTCATTAGGACAATCACCGTCCAAACGCCTTCACATTTGCGTAGGGTTATTTGATTTCCCCCAGCACTGAAAGGTCTTTTATTACACACCAACAGCACCATAACAACAGGCCTGGAACGGGAAGGAGAGCCATCTAAATTAATATTGCTCCTGAGTTCCTCTGCCTGTGTCAGGGGGGACTCTCAGAGAGCCCCTCTGCAGGAAAAGGGCAGGTCTGAATGTTTGCCCCTTGCCACCAAAATGGCACCCCTGTATCTCTATGCTCTCATGCACACATTTATGCACCCAGTTCTTCAGCAGGGGTTTAATTTCACCCAGGTATTCTCCTGATGCCTTAGCAGGTGCTTATTATTTAAAGTCCTTTATCTGCTTTAGTGGAACTGCTGTCCCCGAGGCCACAAGCACGCCCATGCAAAACAACAGAAAGACACCCAAACCCAGCAGTCAAAATGGGTGCACAGACAGAAGGTCTGGCAAATCTGGACATTTCCAACATCACTATCGCGGGAGATGGAGACTGAAACAAATTGTTCTTAGCCCAGAGTAATTTCACAAGATTTTATCCATACAGCAAAGTCACTTTCCACCAGCGAGAACGATTTTCTGCCATGCCTGCAGATATCACCAGAGCACTCTCGGCTCCTGCAAGTCTTGCAACTCAAGAGGGGGATTGTGGACATGCGAGTCACGTCCACCCGGATTTAGCTCCCACAGCCTGGGAAACGCATCCTCTCAGAGCCCCAGAGCTGACAACCTGTTAGCACCACGTATTAGCCTGATCCCGGGTGGGATCTAACCCACTGCAGCTCAGGGCTCTGTCGGCTGGGAGAGACAGGGAAAGGCAGAGACAGCAGCTCAGGGATGGATGCTCAGCAGGAACAAGGCAAAGCAGCAGCAGAATATTTACATGTGCATGGCAGCGTTAATGACCTTGCAGTTTGCACTCATCCCAGGTCCTGACTGCAGACCCCCATCCCTGTTGGATCAGCCAGCCCCACTGAGAAATGAACTCCCATCCCTTCTCTAATGCAGCAGGAAGTCTAAATAAGTGCTTTCCACACATTCTGGGCTTGTTTACACTCAGTTCCTGTACGAGCCGTACTGGCTCAGCAAGAAACAGCACAGCGCGAGGGATGGAGTTATTGTGCCATAAAGGCGCTGTGTCAGGGACAGCTTGTTTGCACATGCATAGAGAAGCAAGCCAGGCAGCCCTGGCTGCAGGCAGCAGCGAGGGCTATCCATCATTAGGGAGTCTTGGAATGAGCCTTCCTCCAGTGGGAAAAGAGCAGGTACCTCTGGCTGAGGTTTGCAGCCCCAGGGGATACCCAAAAGATGCTGCAACCCCAGGGAGGAACCCCGCTTTTTCTCACTCCTCCCTGCAATGCAAAGCTCTCAGTGCTTCCTAAAGCCTCCAAGCCCCTTCCAAAGCTCCCAGCCCTTTTCTGATGCAAGGCCAGCACTCCCAGTCCTCTCCCTGCCCATCACATCCCTCTCTCTGCCCAGCACATTCCTCCCCTCCCCTCCATCATTCCGCCTGCGGCAGCATCCCTCCCTTGTATGTATTTTGCTGGGCAACTTGTAGGGCTTGTCTGGCTAATGAAAAGCTGCTTTGGATCCCCCTTTGGGCTTTTCAGGAAGGATTAGCAAGGTTTCTCCAAAGCAGACACAGCAAGACAGTGTGTTTCTCTAAATACATCAGGGACTTCTCCAGCGCTTGGCTTTGGCAGGGGCTAAGTGCAGTTGTCTCACAAGTTGTCTCCTTGCTCGGGTGTACAAACAGGAAGGTGCTGTCAGCCATCGATACGGGGCTGCTCGGGCTCTGCCTCTCTGGGGTGCTGCCCAAAGCAGCGAGTGAAAGCTGTTACCTGCTGACAGCTCTGCCCAGGCTCGCTCAGAACAACGTGGGCTGAGGAGAAGCCTCCCTGCCGAAGGTGCTGACACTGGCACCGGCTGTGCAGCCCTGGCAGGGAGGGCAGCACAGCCCAAATAATTCTCTGCACTCCACAGAGCCACCACCTCGCCCTCCTGTGTGCCCCCAGAGCAAGACCCAGGAAGGGCCACCCACTGCTAATGCTTAAGGAGCACAAACTCCAGCTTCACTTGGCATCTCCCTGATGTCCCAGACAGCATCCATGGCCTTTCTCTCAGACCCTGCCACAAAATGAAGTGAATTTCCTGTGATCAAGCAGCAAAGCCATGGCAGATGTGGGCTCAAGACTGACGTCCATCTCCACAATATCCTAAGGACACCAGGTCTTAGGGGACCTGTGCAGTCCTAAAACTGGTGCCATTCCCACTGATCCTCTCGGCCCCACACAGCCTCAGAGCTGCCTTGTACTTCTCATCTGGAGTAAGTGGGGCAAGCAATTAGCTGTCTCAACAACCCTTACGGGAAGCTGCTCTTGGCAGGGGTAATTGAATGTTATCCCAGTAAAACAAGGGGAACAAGATGTGATAGCCATATCATCTCAAAATAGGCTACACACAGGCCATTCATCCCTCTCTCTGGGGGCCTGGCTTTGTTTGAGCAAGATTATGAACTCCCCTTCAGAAGAGCTTCATCATTTCCACATATTTCCCATTGGCCATGGGCAGGCAGGATCAATAAAGATATAATCCGAGAGACAGCTGCAAACACAAAAGTTCCTAATGAATTCCCGACCAGCCAGGCAGCCCAAACACGCGTCCCGTCAGCTGGGAATTTGTGCAGAGCCATCGCTCTGACATGCTTCAAATTTCCCCATGGAGGGCAGGACCAGAGGCCAGACCAGTGTCAGGTGGCTCCCAGTCCATCTCGGAGTCCGGCGTTATCACCGGAGTAATTACTCCTCCAGACATCAACACCTCCAGCCAGGGGAGAGACTGGAGGCACGGGAAGGTGGATTTGAAGAAAACACTATGGAAATGGCCTGGCAGTGTGGCCTCGGGGACAGAAAGTTGATGTGTGGGTAATAAGGATGAGTCAGTAGCCCGGATCATTCCCTCCAGCCCAGCTAATTCCCAGGCTCTATCTCTGCTACTTCCTTTCCCTAGCTCCTCCCTCTAAATGCAATTTAGCATCTCTAAAAGCACATATCAATCTAAACAGTTTTACTAGAGATGTAGCAAGAAAAAGAAATACACATGGATTTATGTGTTCTTAAATTGTACTGGACAATTTGACATCTCCTTAGGAGGTAAAAGTTGCACTGAAGGGGATAACTGGAGCTTTATTTCCTCTGTTGGGCCACAACATCCCATAGCTGCTAATAAGTTAAAAGCCAGCCATCTAAAATTCACTGGGCTTTTTTTTTTTTGTGGCAAAACACGTTTTACTGGTGGTTTTCCACATTTTTTTTGTAAAACACACAGCAAAACTTTCTAAGCCATTCGGGGAGCGCAGCTATTGAATTCCCATTCAAACGAAGCACGGACCCAAAATCTCGGGTGGGTTTGTAAATTCCAGTTAAACTGTCCTGACTTTGCAGTAAGTCCACTGCTCCCCCAGAGGACCCCATGGATCTACTGCCACTATTTAGGTGAAAAACTCTTCTGAGCGATAGGGATCTGCCACTTTCAAAAGCTGAAGGAACAAGATGCTTATCCCAGCTTCCCAGAAGTCATTTTGCGCGCGTGCAGAACCGCAGATATTTCCACCCCCGCTCCCTCACATCCCTCACTCACATCCACAACAGCTGAAAAGGGGGAACTCTTCCCTTTTGGGGCAGCATGTGGTCAACAAAACATCTTTAATGGACTCCCAAACAGCAGGTTTAGTCAAGAAATTGATGCACTTGGTAGCAGACTGATATATAACATATCTGCATAAATACAGAGAGACGCAGCGCAATTACAGGGGTCTGCCAGGAGCAAGAGTAAGTACAGGGGAATTTGAGCAAAGCCCTGCAGCTAAAGGTCCAAAGATCTTTCATTTTACTTATCGTGAGCACAAGAAAAGCCTCTCCAGGCAGCGTTAGTTCAAGGCAGGGCAGATAAAGACGCGAGAGGTCTCTCGTTTTGCCTTGTAACGCAGAGGTTAAGCAGCATGCACGTGGCCTCCAGCCCCTGGGCAAAGCCCAGGGTGACTTGGGTTGTGGGCAAAGACAGAGTTTGCAGCTCTTTGTACTCACTCACTGCCTTCCTGACCCAGCCAAGCCTGGAGTCGAGTCTTAGACAGCAAATACTCCTCTCAGTAAAGGTAATTTGAATGCCCCAGTGACTGGGATCGCGCAGCAGCCTTTGCTACCACTCCCGCTTCCCCAAAAGTTTACAAATGATGTTACTGATGGCAGTGGATCACGGGAATCAATAAGTGCTCTGCTGCAGTTTGTACTGAGCTAATAAAACCACTCAGCACCAGGCACTGGCCCTGCTTGCAAACACTTGGCTCTGATTGACTCCGGCAGCTCCTCGGTTAAACGGGCGCGGATCAGGAGAGCAGGAGGTCATGTCAGCACAGGAGCCAGGGTGCTGGGTCTGCTGTGCCAGCTTCAAACCAACAGGTCAGGGAGGAGATCAATGCTAAAACAGCAGGAATCACCTGCTGTTTCCGACCACCATCCCTCCCAGACTCCCTGTGAACTTCATTAACACTTATTTGCTGAGGTAGGTGATGGATTTCCCAGCTCTGGCCCATGGGCATCGCTCCTTCCTGCAGTAAGGAACTGGAGCCTTTCAGAGATCTGCCAGGGGCCCTTTTTAGGTACATGATGAGAAGGATTCAAGTGGCAGCCCAGGACGCTTTGAAATCAAACACCTTCTTTTCTATTCTAGGTGTTGCTGTGATTTTTTTGAATGGCCGCAGTGTGCCTGCAGCGAGAGCTCACGTACCTAGCAGTACTCAATTTAGCTGTATGAATAGCATTAATTACTGAGCGATTAAATGACTTGCTCAAAGTCAAAATGAATCAGTGGCAGTGCCAGAGAAACAGCCCAGCAGTCCTGGCTCCGGGGCCTTCACACCTGACATCAGATCTCAGCACTCCAGCCGCCTGCTTGGGTGAGATTTAGGGACTTAATTGCACACCACCATCAGTCTCCCCGCTCCGAGTTTCGAGGCTCAGGCAAAGCTGATCCCCAAGTACCCAGAGGAAAAGGAGGCTCCTGTGGTTGAAAGGCTGCTTTGTCACCAGCTCCTCTCCAAAGTTAGCTGTCAAGAGCATCTGGGCTTTTGGCTGGATCGCTCCCTGATATATGAGGAGCATGTTGAACATGTGCTGCCTGCAGTTGCTACAAGGTTCTTTGTCAACCCAAGCATTGCTTAAGTGCCCATAATAGGGAACAGGTTGCCCAGCAGTTCCTCCTCCCCGATATTGATTATGGGGGTATAATACTGCACAGAGCAGCAGCAGCTGTCTTTCACCGCCTGGATATTCCGCATAATAAAGCACTGCAAGTTCCTTCTCTCGAGCAGTCATTACCTGCTGCACCGCCACAGCTCCTGCAAACAAGCTGTGCTGGCTCAGCCTCGCCGCAGGCAGCCCCAACTTAAAACAAGCACACAGCGGGGCCGTCCGGAGCGATGGCCCTTCCAGCCCAGTATCCTGGATAATCCCTGCGGAGCCGCAGGAACATTCAGGAGTGAAGGAGGCGTGCATGCAAAGAGGCAAAGGCAACGGGCAAAATTTGCTCGTCCTCATTTATGGTAACAACAGACACCGTCAACTCTGCATGAGCGGTGTCACAGCAACCGCATCGATCCCTGTGTTACACGAGACTGGCACCCCGTCCAGAGCCCCTAAAATATCTTCATGCCAGCGCTCACTCTCACCTCTGCTTGACTTAAGCTCTTGGGTTTAGTCCTATGAGCACAGAAGAAAAACCAAGCGGAGGTTTCAGCCCAGGCTCCCTCCTGCCCTGCTCCAGCACTCCTCACAAAGCTCCCCACACATATTATAGCAACAGCTGGAACGAGCAGCTTTTGTGCCAAGTTCAATACAGGCACAGAGGAACAAAATCTTTTACCAAAGCTGCCTGCAATCAGAGGAGAGGAGTGAACAAAATGATGTGCTGCTGGGGGAGAGAGAGGCAGACTGTAAAGCCATTTGCTGAAGGTCACGCAGTCAGGGCTGCGACAGAGCAGGGCTGAGTCCTGACTCCCAGGTTAATTCCTCAGCCACACCACTCTACAGATCCCACATACATTTGGGTTTACCTCTTTTTGAACTCCTTCCAGAGGCTGCAAGGCAGTGCTCCGTGCCTGCCGTGGTCCTCCTGAACTTCCCTCCTGGCAGGGGAAGGCTCTGCCTGCACAACACTGAGACCTTGAAGCAAATGAAACCTGGAGACTCTGAAAGGAAACTCTGGGGCGCCTTTAACCACCTCTGCCGCTCCGAGTTTTAGCAAGAGCTTCCACAATAAAGGTGATCTCTCTCGGGAAGCCAGACAGAGGAGCTGGAGTCTCCCAGGAGAAGGCTCCTGCATCCCCACATCTCCACCTCCACGGACGGAGAGCCCTCCCTAACTACTCCATATCCCCACATTTGCCCCTGGATGAGACCACGGCTCCTTCTGCCAGGCTGTCACTCAGCACAGTGCTCATTACAGGGAAATGAACTCTGTTCCCGAGCATCTGGGGGACAGAGAGTAATTGGGTTCTGGGCAGCCTTTTCACTTAATTTACTCGAGTTGTATTTATTTCTTCCAGAATTAGGTTTTAGCAGCTGACGGACAAGATATCAGAGAAAGACGGAGGCAAACGGATGGGATAATAAACCTGGAGAGGGAAAAATGATGTCTCTCTGTCTCTCCTTTTTTCTTTCCCTCACTGTCTCAGTCATCTCTGCCACTCTTTCATCCTTTTATAAGGAACATGGAGGGCTGCTGGTAAAAAGCTCTACTTCATCACCATGTGGCTTTGTAAAGGTAACCTTATTATCTAAGTTCATCCCAATATGGAAAAAAGGATATTTAGTGTGGGTTAAAACATGCCAGCAGAACAATCTGCTGAGTTTAATGAAATGAAAACATTTGCAAGAACCTATTGATTGTGTTGACATTTTCAGCGAAAAATTATCAAAATGTTATTTTTGATAAGGTTGAAGTACTTCATTTCAACATATTATAATTATATCTGATATCCTTATGGAGAGAAATTCTGAATATAATATAAAAGTCAGAAGAAATTGCCTCAGCCTGCCAGAATGAATCATGCTAACCAACAGCAGGCTTTCTCATACTGACACCTGGGGCGAAGCAAGACCCCAAAAGGAAGAAACCCACCCCTCCCACCCGATTTTAAAGCCTTTTCCAGCAGCACCACCCTGCTGCAGAAAGGCAGGAGGGGAGCTTCAAGGGGTGACTACTTAAACCCATTACCTCTGCCCCAGCAGGCAGGGACGACCTTTGATGGGCTGAACATCAGCACCTCGCATCTCCCATGGTCACAACACCCTGCAGTATTAAATCCCTTCTCTGAGTGGAAGTGGGATCTGAAGAGCAGCCACCAGCAAACCTGGCGCCACCGGCTCCTCGGTTTGCGCCGAGAAAGGGCATGGGATGGCACAGGGGGCAAGAAGCAGAGGAAGAGCACACAGGGCTTCGCCTCACCCTGTGGCACCATAAATTATGCAGCTGCCTTCATCCATTATTCAGCATAATTTATTTTGAACATTTAGATCAGCAGTTTGTGTGAGGAAAAAAACAGAAGTGGAGGGGAAAGGGGGGAAAGAATAGGGAATTAAGAGAGGGAGAGAGGGACGCACTGGAATGGATGGTCCAGCCATTAATCAAAGACAGGCAGGGAGACGACAGGATGAGAAGGAGCAGCTGGAGAGCCACTTAAATAATAACAGGAGCTCCAATTCCCCCGGCCCTTGAGGAGCAGAGGGTGAATGAAAAGCTCTGGGCACATGCTGGTTTAAAGCTATTAACAGCTTCAGCCCCTCTTCCTCCCAAACCCAGAGCCCCTCATGCCCAATAGAGCAGGGCTGCGAGAGCAGGGTGGAGCAGCAAAGACTGTTCTGAAGGATGCTTTCCCCAAAAAACTCAGGGCAGCCTCCCAGGAGAGGACCCCATCCCTCATCTGCCCCTCTGAGCTCACCAGCCAGCCCAGATTTCTGAATTACAAATGTTTTCTGACACAGAAGTCTCAGTGTATATCGGCACATTACTCCACGACTAATAAATTGAAGGAAATAACAACTTGCCCAGCAGACATACCCTGAGCCTGGGACTGGTGAATTCAATGAATAAATTGCTTCCATGAATTATTCACTCAAATCTAACAGGCTCAAGAGCAGCTGTCCCAAAGCCACGGCATTATCAGCAGCTCCGAGGTACTTGGGGGCAAGAGGGAAAATTGTGACCACGATAAGCTGGGCCAAGTTATCACCACGAAATATCCCTTACTGCGAACAGGAGGTGCCCTGGGTTTGCAAAAGTCTCCCTCTGCTCAAGAAACAGCAGGTGCAGCAAGCACCTTCTTCTGCATCTCAAGGGGCTTTTCAGACACTCATTCCAATCCTCTGGAGAGCAAGGAGCTGCCCTCCGACGGTGCTGCGAGATCCTTGGGCAGCAGCAAGCGATGGATTCGGGTTAGGGCTGTCTGAAAAAAATCACAGTGGGGTGCAGGAGTGTTTACAGAGCAGATTCAAGTTATTCTCTGGAAAAAAACCAATAAAAGTGGTGGCTCGTGCCTTTCAGATGTGTGGGGAACCATCGGCTCCATCTAACAAGAGCCTGTTTTGTTGGCAGCTGAAAGGAAAAGGTTTCTACTCCCGGATTGCTGTGGCACCTGAGGTGCTCCTAAAAACCAGAACACCCACAAGTTCCTTTCCCATCTCCCAACAGGTTGGGAACACACTGAAAAGCAGATTGATTCCCCCAGTAACCACTCACATCCCCGCTGGGCACAGCAGGACTGTGTCCCGGCCGAACCCTCCAGGAGCGCCACCGGTGTGAGCCGGGCCAGCCCTGGGAAAGCCACTGGAACTGCTGAACAGAAGGCAAATGACTCCATGCACGCCCCTCCGCTCCCGTTTTTCCAGGCCATAGCCCTGGAAAGGCAACGTGCAGGATGGGGAAGGGACCGGCAGGCTCCAAGCGAGCCAACACCGAAACGAGGAGGGGAAAGCTCCAAGCGTGGGTGACTCGGCAGCTGCTCCGCCGGCAGGACTGGCACCGCTGCGGCACAGGAGCGACGACCCGAGCACGGAGCGGTCCCGTGCCACGGCTGCAGCTCCTCTCCCGAGGGTAGCCCTTTGCAAAGCTTATGAGAGCGGGGTGGAAATGTGGGAATGAGGTCCTGGAGCACTTTGTGCACAGCACCAGGCTGGGGCGGTCGGTGGGACCCAGCTGGAGACTTTAATGTCCTGGAGCAACTCTGCCCAGCTCTTGCCCAGGAAGGGCACTCACTGCTGCTGAAGCCATTTCTCACGTTGTCACCACTGCTTTCACAAAGAGTTACAAGGTCTCCTTCTCTTCGAGTGACCCCAGGGGAAAAGATGCTGATGGCGTTCCACTGCACAGGAAGGTCCCAGCTGGAAAACCAGGCACCTCCAGGGCAGGCACAGCAAGGAGCCCCATCAGCACGCAGGGTTTAAATGCTGCGCTCCAAACCGGCCTCATCCCTCTCCCCCTGACCGTCTGTTCGTCAGTGCTCGCTCTGCAGTGAGACCTCCTTCATCCCCACACCTCACCTACTCCTACTCCTCCCTCTTCTCAGTTCCCGCGAAACTCAATTCAATCTAAGCTGACTTTGAAAGCTTTAATGGGACCAGATGGTTCCATAAAATATAAATGCAGGGATAAAAATACCAACAGACCTCCAAGCGATTAACTTTGGATCTACCCTGACTGGGAAGGATTCAACTGAGCTCGCTGAACTGGCAAGTTTGCTGCCTTCCTCCTGCAGATGGGTTCATAAACTCTCTCTGTGCCTTTCATCTGCCTCGGGAGCGATGCCAGAGGTCTCTCCACCTCTTTATGGTCCTCCAGCCCCTTCTGAAGGTCTGGTCTGCCAACCTGCTTAATGTGGTATCCAGCTCTTCCTCAAAGAGGTGTTACCAAGGGAGAAAAGCCATACGTTCTCATAAAGGCCAAGTTACCAAATGCTTTAATTTGCTGCAGTAGACTATTTTGGGCAACACGGAATAGAGGAGATCCTTTCACATCATTTAAAAATATCGAGAAACTTTCATAGACTGAAAACCAAATTAAGACTAAAATTATCACCCAATTTCACTCAGTAATTTTTGCTGGCATGGAAATGATCATGCCGTGCTATCGAAGTGAACAGATAATTCCAGACTTCAAAGGCTTACTTCAGCAGTAAGTAAACTTGTTAAATTAGAGGGCTGAAAGTTATAATAAACTCTCTGGATGAACGTGACGTGGCACAGTGTGGCTTTTAGAAAATAAAGTGTCCCCTCTCCAATCTATTAGAGTCCTTTGAGGAAGGCAACAATACTTTCAAGAAAAGCTGTTATTATTTATTAGACCTTCAAAAATGTCTTAATTAATAATAACCAGTACCCCTGAAGAAGCAGCAGGCTGCGGAGATGAAAACCATCTTCCTGCAGACGCCTTGTGAAGGGATGTCATTTGAACAAGCAAAGTACACAAACCGAGCAGCAGCTGGAGAAGAACAGCAGCTTGTCAAGATCCCTACAAAGCAGGGATGTGGGAGGGTGAAAAACAGAAGCCAGATCTCCTGAATCACGGCTCTCCCACTCCTGTATCGGGCAGATCCCAAAAATGACACTGACATGGCCAGGAGGCCACGAGACCACACACGGATTAGCTGGATTTGAGTCACCGTGGCTGAGAAAATCCTGGTTTTACAACCCAAACCCAGATCCCAGAGCTCCTAAAGGGTTTATACCACCTGTGCTACACCTTCACCCTTTCACCTCTAGGAAAATGAAGCTTTCCTCACCCATCTTGACTAAATCCAAGGTGTACAAAACACCTCCTACCACGGAGGAAACCCCCCCAAATCTGCCAGGGCAGCAGAGGGACAGAGAGAGGGAAAGGACAGAAAGAAATGCCTCAAAATAAGAGAAATTGATAGCAAATTAAATCAGCCAAGCCAAGGTGAAGTTTTAAATGGCATGGGGGAAAAAAAGGTGTCAAGTTTGAAGCATTTGTGATACAAATGCTATTCATTTTAGTCAGGAGGAGAGGACTGTGGGAAATTCAACATTATCTAACACAGGCAATTAAGAAAACAATGACAGCTGAAATTTAATACAGACAAGTACAAGGTAATGCCTATCAAAAGCAACATTGCCAACAACTCATACACATTGATGGATTCTAACTTAATTGTAACCACTCAGGGGAAGAAAAAAACCCACACATCACTCTGGACAACTTAACAAAAACATCTGATCAACAGACAATGGTGGCCAAGAAAGCAAGACACGGAGAGAAAGGGAGAGAGAACAGTAAATGAAAATATTGTGGTGTTTTCATGGAAGAAAACAACATTCCCAGCTGGCAATATCACCTTCAGCATTGGAAAGACAGGTGTATGTACGGAGAACAGGAAAATAACAATGAAAAAATGAGGTCCTAAACACATTTCCATGCCTAATGAAAAAGCTGGGGGTGTATCATTCAAGGGGAGGATGAAAAAGGGGAAAAACATTTCGAAACAAGAAACCAAGGTTAAGTGGTGCCTTTTATTCATCCTCCCATATGGAAAAGCACAAATTCACTGACACTGAAAGCCAACAAATCTCGAAGAGACAGACAGTGAGTGCCTCAGCAGAAATGCCCAACCTAAAGGTGTCAAGTTTGAAGCATGCTCCCAGTGGTGCAGAGAGCAATTCCAGAGCTCCCAGTGGTGCAGGGAGCAATTCCACAGCTCCCAGGGATTATCGGGTGTGTTGCAATAGCTTCAGATGTGAACACAGATGTCAAATCCCCAAGACCGGCTTGTAGGCTAAAAATCCATTAGGATCTGAATGGAGGCTAAATAAAAACCTCTGGGAGCCTGACCCGTCTGTGTCTCTGGCCAGCCTGGTATTTATTTAATGACAGGTCCTCATAGAGGACTGGGGCCAATTATGAACGGCCTCTATTCAGAGAAGAAAATTTTCCCTCAGTTTTCTCTTGGGAGAACTTTCCCCCTTCGCTCCCGAGGAAGCCGGGCATCCCTGCATCCCTGCCACGGCTGCTGCTGGAGGCAGACCAGGTGATGCCGACGGCGGGGGGGTGCTCTGCACTGGGGATTTACCGGGGAAAGGCTGGAAATCAGAGCGAACAGCGTGGCCTTCCGCGGGAAAAGGGGGATCCTTGCAGCACGCGGAGAGGATGGGCTGCGGCAATAGCCCGGCTCAGCAGCGTGAGGCACTCTTGATTCAGCTTTCACCGAGCGCAGGAAGCAGCGGCGCTGGCCTGATGTGACCCGGGGGGGAGACGTGACACAGCTGAACAGGGACTGGGTCCCTCCGTGCCAGTCACGGGAACGTTCCTAAGGTCAGCAGCTCGGTGAGGAGCCCAGAGAGCCGTGGAGGAGGAGAACCCACAGGAAGGAGGCATTACCCTTCATCCCTCCCAGGCGGGGGAAGAAAGCCCTTTCCTTTTCTCATAGGACACTTTATGAATTCCTAAAGTGTTGACAAGCTCAGTGGGGAGGCGGGGAGAAGGTGGGTGTTTGTGGGGACCTGGGATTTGCAGCCACGGGCTGCCACCGCTCATAACCAGGGGTGGATGTGAAGGGCAATCTGAGCACATTTGCAAACAGATTTAATAATAAGGGGCTGTCTGCCTCGATGTGTCAAGCTATCTGCAAGTACTGCAAAAGAATATCATCGAGTGTGACATAATGCAAAGCAGGATAAGGTCATTTGCTTTGCTTTCCTCTGTTTTAAAGCATCAGAAAAATTCTTTTCAAAATACAGCTTTCACAGAAACATGACCGGCTGCCTGAGGAACGGCTCGAGATCAATCGTTTGATATTCAAAATTAATCCCAGGAGGACGAAGCGAGATACGTTCCCTTTCCCTTCATCCATCTCCAGGCTGGAGATATCTCTCTTCCATTAACTCAGCTCTCCCCCTCCTCCCTTCTCCCCCAACCAGGTTTTCTTCACAGGCTCCAAGTTCATCTCTCTTTTTTTCTCCTTCCTGAACCATTGATCTAAATGAGGGGTCTGATCCCGCACTCCTCATTCAACAGGGATTTTCAGCAGAGTGAAGCCTTCACAAGTGAAACCTTAGATTTTATCATCTCTGCAAAGCCAAACACCACAAGTCTGCAGCCAAAAACACTCAAGGTGAAATTAAGACAACTGGGGACTCCCGCAGCTTTCACCTTCAGGGAGAAACAGAAACAAACCCGAGAAGGAGCCTTTAATGACAACTCCAAGAAGTTATTTAACTCACATCTATTTAGGATTTAAATTGACATCACTGCGACACAGGCAAGCAAAAAAGCCTCGCATGGGGGGAATGCTTAAAAACACAGTGTCTTGCTTTTTTTTTTGGCACCAGAGTGGATTCCCAAGCTGTCCTCTCCCTGCAAACAGGTCCCCTCTGTCCACCCGGGCACTGCCCGTTGTGCCCAGGGCTGTCAGCACAGACACGCTCCCCATGGAGCTCAGCTGGGGGCAAAGTCACTGGAGGGGACAGGAGTTTAAAATAGCCTCCCTCTGACAGTCCCCAGCCCTAAACCCCGCTCAGACGCCCAAAACAGCGCCAATGAGCACAGCTGGATGCTCCCAGCACAGCTGGATGCTCCCAGTGCCCCACCGCGGGAAGCGGCTGCTGGAATATGCGAGTGCATGGCACAGAGAGATTCAGGGAGTGGAGCTAACTTTGCAAAATACAACTGTTCCTTATGAAATGAGGCATGAGAGCTGGAGCCCCGGCGATGGCACCTCCAGACGTGCAAACATCTGGTAATGGTTACGGCCGGGGACACTCCAGAACTCGCCCGGCGCTGGCGGCAGCGGAGGCGCTCAGGGAGGTGACAGGGATGGGGTCACTCATAGCCAAGAGGCAAGAACCAGTTGCAGAAGAGGCCAGGGGAAGTCACAACACATCAGTCCAGGCTTTGTCACCATCGCAGCACAGCAGCTGTAGGAGAAGTCCTGCTGGGAGCACAGCGGGGTCTCGGGGCTGCGGTGCAGAAGCACAGCTGCACACAGCTGTACACAACTGCAGCAGCAGAACCACCAGGGGAAGGGCAGACTGGTCTCAGGTGAAGCCTCACCGCAGTTTTCTTTCCTACCTGATCCCTGGGTGGCTCCTAAACACTATCAGTAACCGCTGTGGAAAGCTGAACTAAAAAGAAATCAAGAATAAAAACCAAGCAAGCTGATACTTAAGGGAAAAAAATGCCTCTTCCTCTGCCCAAACATCAGCAATGTGCTGAGATTTCAGCTGATATTCAGCCTGGAGAAAAGGAGGCTCAGGGGAGACCTTATTGCTCTCTACAGCTCCCTGAAAGGAGGGGGGAGCCAGGTGGGTGCCGGGCTCTGCTCCCAGGTAACAAGTGACAGACAAGAGGAAACAGCCTCAAGTTGCATCACGGGAGGTTTACATTGGATGTTAGGAAAATTTGTTCACAGAAAGGGTTGTAAAATTGGAACAGACTGCCCAGGACATAGTGGAGCCACCATCCCCAGAAGTGCTAAAAAACCATGTGGATGTGGCACTTGAGGGCATGGTTTCATTGTGGACTTGGTGGTGGTTGGACTTGATGACCTTAAAGGTCTTTTCCCATCTGAACAGTTGTGTGATTCCACACCTGACTCTAAAAGTTTCCAGCTAGAGAAAGGCCCCAGGCCACCAGCACAACGCCTGGCCATTGCAGCAGGACATTAGCACCCTCCTGGCCAGGCTCCACAGCTCAGGAGTCCCCAGGGCCAGAGAGCTCACCACAAGCACCTGGATGGGCTGAAGCCCCAGCCACAAACACCAAAACTCTCAGGAGGCTTCGGGAAGCAAAGGCCATCGGTGTGGTACTGTGGCCGTGCCCACGGCCACCAAACTGACCAGCTAAGCTCCTTTGGGTGGAGGAACACAGAGCCACGCCCAGGCTGCAGAATGATTTCAATGGTTTATAGGGGAAGGTTTGCTGTGCACGCGGCCCGGTGGTTCAGGATAACCAGGAATGGAGAGCCAGGACATTTAGCATCCACCAGGTCTCCCCAAATGCAGTGCCAACCACAAAGTTGAGCCACCCTGCCAGATGGCATGGAGTAAAGGTAACCCTCATGCTGGTTGCGGCCACCAGAGCTCTCTCAAACCCAAAGTGAAGGATCCTGACCTCCCCTCCTCCTTTCCACCAGCAGTCACTCCTGCACACAGGAATCCATCCCACACTTGTGCTTCCCAAAGGTCCTCCAACATTACAGCTGTCCCAGCTGGTATCTGGGCTCCATTCAGCTCCACTGAGGAGACCTCTCCTTTTTAACAAGCGTGTTAACATAACACACAAAACCCTCCAGCTCTCAAATTTCTCGCGAGCCCCAGAGGAGTACAGGAAATTCTTCTTAATTACAATGTGCGTGTTAAATAAGGACACCAGAAAGCAGCAGTGGAAACTACCTGGGAAAGGTTGGGAAGACATCACCACCACTCCTGCTTGGGTTTAAGGGTGGCTGCCACCTCTCAGGGCTGTGTCACCCCCAGGGCTTGTGGTGAGGCCACCAAGGCCAATCTGAGGGGGCTTCAAACAGAGTGGGAGAGGCGACGCTGGAGAGAGACACGTGATGCTGCAGAAGCAGCAGCCCCTGACACGAAGTTTTAACTAAATAATTACGAGTCACTATTTCTTTAACAAAAGACCGAGCCCTTGAAAAACTACTTGCAATGCCACAGCAGCCCTCGGCTCGTTTGTCATCTGGCCAGTAATCCCTCACCGTCACACGAGTTTAACCCTGTCACGGGAGACAGAGGCTCTGTCACTGCCGGCAGCGGGCGGGGGCTGTGTCGCTGCAGGTCACACCTCATTCCTCCCAAAGTGGCTTTTTCCAGAAGGCACGGTGCGTGCTCCTGGGTGCCCACCCCCACCTCGCACCCACCCGGCTGGTGGGATGCCCACCGTGACTGCATCCATCCAGCCCCGCTCCTCAGCCGAGCGCTGCCGCTCAGAATTTGCTAATTAGGTCCTGTTAATGAATTCCCTCCGATGCCTATTCACAGCACATTTGTGCTCCCTCTCTGCCAGCGCTCTCACCAACCCGTGCTGTTGGGAACTTGTCTGAAATCTGGGGGATGGTGCCAAGAAAGGCCCATTTCGGCTTCGCGGTCACGAACGCTCACGCCAGGAGCACAGCTTAACTCTGCATTCATCCAAGGAGGGAGCAATCACAGCCTGCCCAGGACTCTGGCTCTGGCAGGAGAACAGGGATATCACACACCATCCATTTTTTATCAGGGCATTTTACGGCTCCAGAAGTCTCTACTCCCAAGCAGGCTCCTACAAACAAGCTACAGATGAGTCCCACCAGCAGAAATTACCCATCTACAGCAACTGGCTCTGAAGGAACCACAGTCTGTCCACCAGTGGATGAAAAACAGGCAGGGAAGGTGAATAATTTCTTCAGACAAGCACCCAGCCCTTCTGCTCTCTGGCACAGATACCCCCGCACAGCTGGCACGCACACAAATAAGGGGAATTCAGGTAGACGCTCAGTCGGCACTAAATATTCTTGTTCCTTAGACACTTCTTTTCATCCCCAGGATGTCTCAACATCTGAGCACGGTAATTCCCCAGTGATTAACTTCTTTATTTATTTAAAACAAGCAGAGAGGTTTCCACCAGCGCGACTGTCACTCCGCATGTCTCTCCGACAGCGCGACGGGGATGACGTGTGACAAACGCTCCGCGCCAGGGCTGGGTGTCTGCTCTGAAGGGAGATAAATCCCCTGACCAGGGCACTCCCTGGGGGGCTCCTGCCATCACTGGTGCAGAAACAGCTCCCAGTGAAACAATACTCAGTGCCTCAGCTCTTCTCCTCCCTTCAAATCTGCCCCCAAAAACATGGGAGCACCCAAGTGCATCAGACACGGCACACGGAGAGGGTGGGACACAAGCTGGTGCTGGTGACAGGCAGCAAATCCATCCTCCAAAACAACCCTCCACGGACTCCTGGGAAAGCACCCGCTGGCAGCCAATGGCAGAGGCAGCCCAGCACAGAAGAGAAAAATCTTTAAACACAGAAAGAAACGCGACAGAGGCAAGGGTAAAGCTTTGCAGCTTTTCCTCAGCCTTCCCAGAGGGCGGTAAGGGCTGCTCCTAGACAGAAAGAGGAGGAATGAGAAACAGTCCTGCTTAAAATGAATAAAATATGTCACTCCTGATCTTGTAGCTATTAAATCACTGGCTATACAATTACTTAATTATGTAGCAGTAAAAAAAAAGGGGGGGGACGAGATGGTATTTTTCCTCCTGAAAACTTCAATTTGCTACCTCAAGAAAATAATTGCTCGATTCAAACATTAAATAATTGAGACATTCATTAGTAGTCCTATTGTATGATTAGCACAAGGAAGGTACCATTTAAAGACTTGGAAATTGATTCAGCAGGGAAAACGAGAGCCAGTTTTAATGGGCTAAACGGGAGCGTGGCCTCGAGGGCTGGTGGCTCAGCTGAGGACACAGGCAGGTTGTCACTTCACCCACCAAGGGAAGCATTCCCAAAACTCGCAGTGCTGGATTCAGAGAGGGTGCTGTGGGTGTTTACAGCCAGATCCACTGGCTCATCCCAGTGTAGGTTCACATGGTCTCCTTGTCGGCCATAAATACTCCTCTGGCATGACCACAGTGAGGACCTGAGTGCTCACCCACAGCACCTGGACACCCAGCACCCTTCCCCATCCACGGTGCCACAGGACTCTCCAGAAAGCCCTGAGCCCCCTCAGACACATCACCTGGCACCTTCAGTCCCTGCCTGGAGAAAACAAGCTGCTGGTTCCCTCAGCTCAGACCTCAGCTACACCTCAACGTGAACCTTGAGTGAATTCACTGCTGCTGCCAAACAACCGAGGAGGCAGGAAAAGCAGGAACCCTTTATCCCTCTAGATGCAATCAAGCCGTTTACAGTGTCTGAAAAAACTCTGTTTCAAATGTGCTCCAGCCCAGCAGGAGGTGGGAGAAAGCCACGTGGAGTGGACAGGGGACGGCAGCTCCCGTAAAAGAGAAAGGGCAAAGGCAGCACCAGAGGGAAAGCAATTACAAGCAATAATTGGCAGAGGCTGCCATGTGGAAACACTCTCATTGTTTAAAATTTGACCCACTGCGAGTATCTCTCTTAAAATGGTTACTGCCTTATCCTCTCAGATCTAAATAGCCCTCTCCACACTTGGCTGCTCCAGGGAAGACTAAAGAGCAGCTCGTGAATGCAGAGGATCTTTGGCCGGTCAGTGTTTCCCTCCTGACCCATCTCATGGGGTCCCAAGGCTAACGGGAGGCACATCACTGCCTGGAACAGGAAAACATTCCTGCTCCATCCCACCCATGCCCTGAGTGGGTTCATGTTCACCCCACAAACACAGCTTTGCTCCAGGCAGTGCTTTCAGGGAAAAGGCCACGGGCAGGGCGAGCATCCCCCACTCTGTGATGGAGGAAACGCGTGGGGAGGGAAGAGCACAGAGCAAGAGGAGCTGCTGCAGCAGCCCCTGACTGCAGGCCAGTCAGCTGCCATCCCTCAGCCCTGTTTATTCCCCTTTAACAAGCAGGGAAGCCGGGGAGTTTGAAGTCCTAGACGAATTATTCATCCCCAATTTAAGTCTGGAGTTGAAAACTGAAGAGACAGCTTAGAGCCGAGCGTCTTTGTAACTTAGATCATGAGATGGCTTCTTTCATGAGCCGACACCTTGCAAATACATTTTTTTCCATCAGAAAATACTCTTGCATATACAAAAGATGGGCTTTCCTAGAGAGGGAGAGGAGAGGCTTATCTCCATTTCACTTTGAGCAATCCTAAACCCCACCTTTCACCAAAGATTTGGGTTCTCCCCCACAGCTGTCTGTGGATCAGACAGCTCAGAGACTCTTTAAGGTGGAGCACGAGCTCCTGCAGCTGCCTCAGCAGCTCCCTCAAAGCTGCATCAATGTCGCTGCCCTCCCCAAAGCAGCATCAATGTCACCACAAAGCGATGCCACCGGCACGAGGGCGGCGAGATCCCAGCGCAACCCGGGGCCGTATTGAACCGGAACGATCGCGGAACAAAAGTGGTCATGTTAATCTCATCTCCATTGAAAAATAATAATGGATCAAAGTTTGCCAAATAGAAAAGAACAAAATCAGCAGAGAATTACTTTAATTATTACCTTCGAGCTTACAGGAAAAAAAATAAAAATTGGTATTACAACCGAGAGCACGCGCGAAAGGAAAACTATAAAGGAAGTACTTGACAGTGTCCCTTTAATTAAAGCGCTCTGAATATCATTAGCAATGGACCTTTGGAATTTAAAGCCAATTACAGCCTAAATGCAAAAGTTACTCGCTCGCCAAGTCGCTTACACAACATCTTTCTGAAGTGGGCTCGGTGCACAGGGAACAGCTTTCTCCCTGCTAAATTTTTATGCAGGCTGGGGACGCCAGCACAGAGAGATCCCGAATAAAGAAGGAGAGAGAGGATCCCACAAGAGGCTGCAATTATGGGTCTGGATATTCCCACTGCACCCTGTGGTGCACACAGGGCTCGTCAGCCAACAGATGCTGGACCTTAAACCATGGTAAAAGGAAGTTTTGACTCGCAGGGAACTTGTATGAGGCTGCTAAAAAGTTCAGTATCTGGGATTTGGAGGCCAGCAGCCTGGTTAGTGTTGCACAGACTCATGCTCATGCTCCTGGGACCCAAGTGTTTCACAGCAGCTCAGCAGAAACTCAAGCCTCTGGAACAAGCTTCCCCTTACAGCGTTTCCAAAGAGACTCTCCACTGCTCACCAGCCCAAAGAGGTACAGAAAATCCATTTCCTTTGGATTTGCAACGCAAGATGCCGAGCTGTGTTGGCTCTACCCACAGCAAGACCTGGGATAGGGCAAATTTGTGGGACAAGCCCCGGCTCCCAGGTATCCCTCCCACGCTCTCTCACAGGCACGGCCTCTGCAGGACCCCTCGGTGGCCCCAAGGCTTAGGTCAGACCCTGACTCTGACACAGCAAAACCCTGCAGTTTAACTCCTGGACAGAAAACCAGAAGAGCAATGCCAGGAGGCAGTGGCTGTTTGCCTGGAAAGAGCTCTTCCCGTGCCACCACAACAGGGAAAATCCTGCTGTGCTGGGGCTTCTGCTCTGCGATGGGGTCTGGGGGGAAAGGGAAAAACAGACGGCACAGGGAGTGATTCACCCCAAAGGTTACACCACAACAGGGCCAAACCCCTGCTGGTTTGGGTTATCTCTGGGTTTGGGATAATCTATGGGGCTGATGGCAGCTCTGAAAATGGCAGAGGACCCCAAATTCTTATATAAGGGAGCAGGGAGGGACCAGAACGCAAAAACTTTGTTCTTTGGCACCGAAGACTTCTGCCATTAAAACCAAACAATAATTAAGCATCAATAATCATTTTTTTCTTTTTCTTCACACCTTTCATCTTTATGGAAAAATCCTGCAGACATTACAGACTGCACAAGTGTTTGACTTTCAAAGCAAACCGGGGAAGCATCTCCCCGTCACAGCATTCGGCGGGACAACGACACAAACCCAACAGAAATATTCATTGCCATATGTTTCGGGAACGACTTCCACAGACGTTCATTAGTATCACTGCCATGAAACTCTCCAGGACTTTCCTGCAAGGGAAGTGGCAGTTGCTAATTAAAGTGCAGACGTCACCCCGAGAGAGAGGAAGAGGAGGCTCAACACCTCCGGTTGAAAGAGCAAGAAAAGGTGATGGAGAATGCTGCAGATCCCCAGCTCTGTCCTGGCTGTAACCCCAGCTATTCCCAACCATTAAAAACCAGGATTTCCGAGGGAGAATAACGATTTCTACAAGCTCCACATACTCAGGATTTTTGGCAAATAAACCACAGCACAGAGAAACTCTCTTGCCCAACTTTGCTCGTGCAAAGTTGCCCAAATAAGACACAAACCAAAGCACTCACCCTATAATTAAAATAGAAGTACCCAGTGGTTTGTGAAACCAAGGCTGGTACTTTCCTCGTGATATTTAATATTAACACTTCCAGTTGATTTGTTGCCCTTTGGGGGCAGGTTGATGTCTTGAGGGACTTGTGTGGAGCAGAGGTGAGGAGTTTGTGCCTTCACCTCAGCAGCAGACAGAGCTGCTGCCCACCAGGAGCTGCTCCTGGGAAGTGCCAGGAAAGCAAAGGCTGGGAGGAGGGGACAGCCCCATGTCACAATACCTACAAAAGTTTCTCCAGACAACCAGAGCAGAGAAACCAAGGCCAAATCTGGGATATGTTCCCAGGTGTGCCACGAGAGCCTCCAGAGCTGGGAGAGCCAGCTCCTGATGGAAAACAAAATTGTTATTCAAAAGTTGCAGGCTTAATACAAACTCTCAGAGCCTGAAACATCAATTCAGAAGGGAATTAGACGTGGGCTGATGGCTTTTCCAGGCAATTTCTTCCATCCTTAGCTGGACTCCCAGAGGGGTAGCACAAACGAGAGAAACGCAGCAAGAGGAGGAGGATGGAGCCAGAATCACTGCTTAGACATGATGACTGATTCTGTCATGTTGCAGCTTCCAGCCTCCCCCCAGGGCCCAGCACATGCCTCTTTACTGAACTCTGAAGCACATTTTGCTCTTCTCAGCCCTAGAAAGGAGCACAACCCTGGACAGCAGAACGGTTGGGTTCCATTTCCAAATTGCTCCTGACTCGCTGCACAATTCTGGGCTCTGCCTTGCCTTCCCCATGTGTAAAAGAGACCTCAGCAAATTGCTCTGAGACCCTCAGGAGGAAAAAAACATCACAAACGCCTCTTTTAATAACTTAATCCGTGCAGTCCTGCCGTTATCCCGCTGCAGGATCTCCCAGTGGAGCAGCAGAACACGTGTGCACGGAACTGCAGAGCACAGTTACTGTGAGGAGATGGATGGACAGGCAGAGAGACAGGGCTTGACAGCCAGCAGAACATTTCAAAGAATCTCAGCTGTCCAGGAGTCATCCATCATCCCCAGGAACACCAGCGAGCCAGGGCTTGGGATCACAGGAGGTATTTAACACCTGCCTTCATCTCTCTGGGGTCCCAAATGGCATCTCGTGGGACCCCAAATCTGCCTCACAGCCATGCTAAAGTCACCAGGGACATCACCTGGAGCTGAAGATGCAGAGAGTGAAAAGCTGTTGTTCTCTAACTCACGTCCATCTGCTTATTATGCATTTCAGGGGCACTCTATAAGCAGATTCATCCCCAGGTACAAAGCACTGCACACAGAGCAAGGTTAAGTGCTGAGATGAGCACAGCGAGGTTTGCTGAGGGGGAAACTGAGGCAGGCTAAGAGCAAAGAGACCTGCCCAGTGTTCTGGGACCGAAAACCAGGTCTTATATCCCCAGACTGGCCACAGGCATCGCCTTTTCGACCTCTCTGGCTCCAGCCAGGAAAGTAATTTTATTTTCTTGTAACACAGAGCAGACCCTCTTAGGTCCTTTTTGGTGGGCCCCAGTGGCAGCAGTGCTGAAATGCTCTTCCCTCCCAGCACTGCAGGCAGCAGAGCAAAGCCTCACGATGCTGATGAGCAAACAAAGACCTGGGTTTTGTTCTCTCCCTCTACCTAAGGAAGCACAAAATCACTCAAGGATGTTTGCTGGTTTTAATCAATACAGAAAGAAAATGGTTATGTCTGTTCCCTTCCAAGGAAAGAAAACATCCCCTGTGTGCCAAGTCAAAGGAGAGAGAGCTGGAGAGTGAACTCCTTAAGGGAGGAATCACGTTCCCAAACTCCTGAGCCTACCTCCAAAATAAAGGAGGAGAAAACCCTTTATTTTTTTTCTTTTCCCCTCACTGCCACATCACTCAGGGTCTCCCAACCTGCAACCTTCAAAGTGACATCCAGGAGAAATTACTCGTGGGGAGAGCCTGGCCCCAGCCCCGATGGGACTCCTGCATGCCAGGGGTGTCCTGACAGCCTCTGGCAGGAGCAGTTTGCCATCTGGATGGACAAGGGCATACAAAGTGACTTTGGGATGGTTTTACCCCTTTATTCCCTTCCTTTTCTACCCTCACAAAGCCACCTTGTTTCCTAGAGCTCTCCAAAGAGAACGTGGGCAGGGGGAAAGCAAGCTCAGGAATGGCTGCAGGCAGAAACATTCCAAGGATAATCCTGGAGAAGCACACCAGAAGGGAGAAACCCCGAGACTCTGCTGGGGGAAGCAGCACAGACATCCCTGCACGAGACATCCCTCCCAAGAAGCCTCCTGCAAAACCACCCCAGTGGCTCCTGCAAAGCCTTGGCCTCTTTCTGCGGCCAAACAAATCCTTCTCCACCAGCAGAGACCTCACTGGGACAAACTGGTGTCCTGGTGGTGACCACAGCCCTGACCCACCGGTACCTGGGTGTACAGAGCTGTTCCTGCCCCTTCAAACCCCCATGGGAAAAAGGGGTTGCAATACTGGCTGTAAGAAATGAACTGGAAGGGAACAGAAGGACCTGGCAGGCGGGCGAGGTTTGGGCTCTGCAATCTGGATAATCCATCTGAAATTCAGAGAGCAACGAGGAGGATGGAGGCACAAAAAGTAATGAATAAAATAAAAAGGAGCACAAACCTGCCTGCAGCCGTTCCAAGCAGCAGTTTTACCTCCAAGTGCTCCAAGAGAGGCAGGAGATTCCCTAGTGACACAACAGTGGGAGCCAGGGGATCTTTAGGATGTTTGGGAATCACATAACCTGCACGTCAGCACCGGGAAGGGTCAGGCTGAGGGGAAATTTGCCCAGGATTTTAATGCTACTTTGGAGCTCCATTTTAAGGAGGTTGCAGAGGATGGACCAACCCCAATAGTGATCCCCCCATCTCCTGAGCACCCCAAAAATCCTTATTTCAACACCAGCCCTCCCTTGCTGGCCAAGGAGGGAAGGGAAGGAATGTACAGAGGGAGGGAAAAGGGAGCGGAGCTGGCTGGGAGGAGAGACGGACAGCGAGGAGACGCAGCAGGAGAGCAGAGAACAGATCCCGTGTCTCATTTAAAGAGGGAGAATCTGCAGCACAGGCATGGCAGGAAAATAGAGAAAAAGCACATCAGTGCAAGAAAGCTCGAACAGATGGGACTGGGAGCCTGCAAGGAAAGGCAGGGATGGAGGCTGGTAAACGCACGGACGGCAAAACCTGGGATTTGCTCCTCTTCCCAGCACAAGAAACTCAGAGCAAATATCAGATGTGCTGTTTCTCCAAACTCCTTTTCCAGGAGTTAAACACAGTGGAGGCTGGAGGAATGCAGAGCAATTTCCCACACACATGTCACTGTCAAGGCTCCAAGCAGTGCTTAAAATGGACACCCCAGCTGGAATCTGCTGTGTGCAGAGACAGCACAATTACCTGCCTTTGTCTTCTCCTCTGCTGCAGAGAGGAGGAGGAAGGAGAAGGTGAAGCAGCCAGATCCACGGGATGCCTGAGCACCTCCGAGATGGGATCTCAGTGAGGGCAAAGCTGCTTTAGAATCACAGAATATTCTGAGCTGGAAGGCACCCACAAGGATCATCAAAGTCCATCACATTTTAGCTGACACCACTCAGCTTTTAAAGCAGGGCCCCCCGAGCCATCAGGGTACAAGCCCGACAGCCCTGGAGGTTTTCCATCAATCCAAGCCACATATTTTTTAAGAGCATTATGAAATCAGCCAAAGCCATTGCCTCCCTGCAGGCCTTACGCTCCCAGACACTCCAGCTGGACCCCCAACATCACAACAAAAGCCCAGCGGTGTTTTGCACCTCAGAGGAGGTTGGCAGAGAGCCCCAAGACTTGGAGCGAAGTTAACTGGTCACTCTCTCCCTTTCCCATCAGCGCAGGCACAAAACAAACCCCTCAGAATAGGCTAAAACTGTGTTGAAAGCTGCACTCATCCAAAATCTGGGCAGGGAGCAGCAGCAGGTACCCACCCCAACAGGTATCACCCATCCACGGCAAGCCAAAGGCTGCGTTAGACAGAGAAGATCCCTTGAACGAGGCAACAGCAAAAACTCAGCCCAGGTTTAACAGCGACTCTGGTGGCAGACACGGGGCTGCAAAGGCAGAGTTTCTCCTCCCAGCCCCCCGAGCCAGCAAGGCACGGTGCTCCCTTCGTGCTTTAAAGGGAGAGGGGACAGCAGAGCCGAGACTTAAGAGGGGAAAGCCCTGCAGGGCAATTCGGTGTTAAAAATGCAGTAATTAAGCGAGCACCTTTTGAAGGTGTGGGAGAGAGGGGCTTCCCAACACACCAAGGTTAGGCAGCTCTCAGAAGTGGTTTTGTTTTCCCTGAGAGATGGGCCTGCTCAGCTTTTGGCACTTTCTCTGCAGAAAAGATAACTGATCTCCTCAGATCACAGCATATTCAGGTTCACTAATAATTTAGATAAGTCCAGACAAGCTGGGTTATTAAAAGTAAAATAAAATTAAGAGAAATCTGGAAATTTAGACCTATAAATCTACAGGCATTAGAGAGAATTGAATTCTTTCTTATAGGGATGTAAAATCAAGTCTTTTTTATATGATTCAATTATAGATTGATGGGAAGGCTCAGAAACATGGATTAATGATCTTTTCTTAAAGGAAAAAAATTATATAAGAAAAAAATAAAAGAGAGCCATATAAAAGAAAGAATTACTACTCCCCAAACCATGATTAAGGTTTAGTAGGTTACGTTCAGAACAGCGTAAAAGGGAATTTGTGGATTCCCAACCACATTAAGAGAGTATAAATGGAGATAAAGGAAGCTGCATGGTACTGTAAATTATTGTCCCTGCAAAGGTGGGGGGGAGCACATCTCCAGTGCATGGGACCAACAACGAGATGGTCACTTCCCATCAGGAAGGAGAACGTGTTTTAAGGGACTCTGGAGCTTCTGGAAGGTCTCAGAGTTTCACAGACATGGGGCAATTGTATGGATGGCAGTGGAGCTGGGCTCCATTGATTTCCACCAGGTGGGGAGGGAGTATCAGCTTTTCCTAGCAAAGGGAAAATGATGGCAGGAGCACGGCACAAAACAGCCCTGATGTTAAAACTCCAGAGCACCTCACTCAGCCCAGCCGCCTCCGTAATTCATCCCAGCTTAAGTATCCAAAAATCAATGCCATCCTACCAAAAAAAGCCACTCCAGGCCCTGTGCCCAGAGCTTTCCTTACGCTCCTGATGATTCATTCCCCAGCCTTTTACAAAAAAGGACAACACCACAGGGTTAAGGGAAAATAAGCATCTTCAAAAGCCGCAAGGCACTCAGATCCTATGGTAATATGGGGCATGGAGCACCTGAGAGAATCTGGTTGCCAGAGAATATTTCCCTAATGCTAAGCCCAAGCCCCACTCAGCGTGGAGCAGCAGCCGAGCACATTGTCAGGGAAGCCATTGTTTACGGCTTTGTCCGAAAAGAAAGCGCTATCTGGGTCACACATTACAGGGGAGCGGGCTAGGAGAATGCAGTCCTGGACGAGCTATGGAAATGAAGGCAATAAATGCAGGAAGAATAGCAGGGAAGGAGGTGAGAGGAGCTGGGGAAGGACTGCATTGAAAGGGGAAGGTGACATAACCAGAGCTCCTGCGCCGCGACACCGAAATCCAATTCACACCTCTGCGCTGCCTGCCCGTGCGGCTCCCGAGCATGGCAGGAGCGTGGAGAGAGCACCCAGGATTGCTTTTCAAGCTCGCCTCCGAGGGCAAAAACCATCCTCAGCCAGAAGGTGGGAATTTGCAATAATATAAATAAACGTATAGTTACATAAATAAAAGGCTCGTGGCTGATTCTCACGTTTGGCAAGGGGCCGGGGCTTCACGCAGTTAAAAGGAAAATGGATTCCAGCGGAAAAAGAACAACTTCCCCTTCTTCAGGAAGCTGTCTTTCTGATGAGATAAAACCTTTACTTCACTCAGTCTGGAGCAGAGTTAAAGGCCAAGGTAGTATTTAAGCCTGCAATTAATTTCCGAGCGTTTTGGAAGGCTGTGATCAGCTGGCAGCAGTTGGACACAGCACAGGAGCAGCAGGAAGGGACAGGGATACCCAGGAAGTGAAACCCATGGGGCTGGGGAGAACTTTGGTCAGGTTTTTTTATCAAGTTCTGAAGTTTAGGTTGTTTTTTTTTTCCCCCTTCCTACACCATTATCCACACACACTGCAAATGGCAACTCCTTTATCTTTCATCCCAGGGAGTTTGCTCCACTATCCCCTTCCGACGCCCACACAACCCACTGCTCTCCACCCCTACCTCCATTAATTGATTTGTACGGATCCTCCTGTCAAAGAAAATTGCCTGGCAAGTCCAAACTCTGAAGACAAGTCACAAGTTTTAGAACCCAAAGATTTTGTGAAATGGTAACAGCTAGTGGGAATCAGGAAACATTACTGAAAATTAAGGGTCTGGGGTTAAATCAAAGTTTCTCTTTCCCTCTAATAAGATGACAGCCCAGACCATTTGACTGACTGCTGAGACACCGACTCCTCGCTGGCTTTAGATTGCTCAAGTGCTCAGAATTTAATCTCAAATGGCTGTTATTGAATTTTCTCTTGGACTAGGCTGGCTGACGGGCACAGCAAGAGAAGCCAGCCCCTACTCACCCGGGCAGCCTGTCAGCCTCTGGAGCTGGAATACCTGCTGCTACAGGAGGGGTTTGCAGGAGCTTTTGCTCCAGCACCTTCTAGGAGGGAACAGCATGGCTCAGGAGGGACGAAAGCACCAGGAATAATTTATGGAAGACAAGGTTGCTTCTCCACGCACTGCTTCTTACCACAAAAGTTATTAACTGTAAGCAACAGCGAGGAATGTGCAAGAAGTGCTCCCTCCAGATGTGTTTAGCACCCGGCGAGGTGAGGCAATCCTCCAATGTACACATGGCTCTCCGAAGGGTAAATGTTTCCCAGCTTCTACCGGCATATTCCTGTCATTTACACAGCGCTGTCAATCACTGCTCTCCCAAGAAGGGGAGCAGTGTAAACTCATGTTTAATGCCAGATTTACACACATTTCTATTCGCCAGTAAATGAGACCATTACATATGTTGTGTCAATTGATTTTTATAGTCTGCGCTGTGAGCGTTGGCACCGGGGAAGTGCAAAGGAATGCAGGCACTGGAAGTTGGAGCCGGCTCCTGCTCTCTCCTGGCATCGTCCCATCCCGAGGCACATCCTGACCCTCACCACATGACATTAAATTTCCCCTGGCCATGGACCTTCTCAGCTCTGTCAGCTGATGCCATCCCTGCCATGCAGCCTCTCTCCCTGAGCTGTTCCCCGCTGCAGGGAGGGAGGCATCTGTGCCATGCTTCCCCCATGAACCAAAACCTCGGGATCTGCCCCAAAGTTCTGCTAGGTGCATACTGAGTGTAAGCCCTCAGAATGAAACTCAGACCTGCACCAGCCCTCAGCCCAGGGCCAGCTGTGCTTTGCTGAGGCCACCACAACCCCAGGGCAGGGCGCTGTCCCCCCTGCAACGCCACCAAGGGAGCTGATGTTCAGCTGAGGAGCCGTTTCACCATCATTTTAAGAAAGCCCTTCTTAGCACGCCTTGCCAAAACAAAGCAGCCCTCCTCGCAGAATTATCCTTCGTAAATACCCCCCAAGGAGTCAGCAATTCCCTTCTCCAAGATGACTCATCCTCCTACACAAGGGACGGCGGCGAGAAGAGCAATCACGCTGCCGTGTCAGCGCTGCAGAGCCGGCGCTCGCATCCCTGCACCGGCCCCGAGAGAGGTTACGGGCACAGCCCCACCTGCTCCCCGCAGCAGCGCCCACCCCCGTGTCCCCTCCTCTGAGCAAGCTCCCTCTTGGAGTGGCCTCTTTGCGTGTCCCAAGCGGTGCCACCTGGCCGGAGGGGATGATCCATCGGCAGGCAGCATTTTGCTGCTGACCTGGGTGCTTCGCCTTCATCAACATGCACAGCAGCACCTTCCAAGGCTGGAGGAAAAGGAGGCTGATCCTTTCAAGGGGTGGCTTTTCGCACCCCCCGCAGCCAAGCAGAGCTTCCTCTCCATAATTAACTGCTCCAGCCGTGTCTTGGCTGAGCTCCACCTGCAACACGGCAGAGGTAGCGACCTCCGAGAGCAAAGCCCTGGCTTTCGGCGGAGCCGCTGCTCCCCACCACCCAGGCCACGCCACGAAAAGCCAGCCTGCGGATGCAGGAGGCAGCAGAGCCTTTCAAACCAGCCACGGGCAGTTTCACAGAAACAGAGCTTCAATCCAACATTAATTTGCAGCATCCTGGGCTGAACACTTTAGATAAGGAGCACGGGAGCCAGGGAGATGACAGGGACAAGCTTGTGACTGTGGCACATCCGTGCGTGCTCACAACACCCTGCCCGGGTCCGCTGTGGGCTACGGCGACCTGTGCAACACAATAGCAGGATGGTCCTCACAGGCAGACCCCCTTCTCCAAATCCCTGGCAACATCTCTTTTTTTTTCCCTCCCTGCAGGGCTTAAAGCCTCATCCTGCTCCAGTTATTCTGAAAGGGAATTTAGTGCCTCGCCATAAATTACACGAGCATTGGACATAAGCATCGTTTATGCACAAATCACTGTTCCCTAGAACAAAGCAAGTATCAGCCTCCTGACAAAACACTTTTTAGTAGGATTGGCAAATGAATAAAACCTCCCTATGAATACCAACATGCTGATGAAAAAGTCCTACTGATTTTAATAGAAAATTATCATTTTCCTATAGGATTTTTGTGAACCATCTCGTTGAATTTAATGGAGATTTTCTATTCTGGTCCGCAATTATGCAAGAGTTAAAATACCTCCAGAGAAGAGGAGATTATCTATTACATTCTATAGGATTGCAGAGTAATTTCCATAGAATCCTGTTATGTTCCTATAGAGCCTGACAAATTTAATCTCTATTGAACTTTAAAGGGACTTTTCCATAAGGGACAAATAGACACTGACATCTGGTAGCTGCAAAATGAGTAACACTCAGAAAATAGAGGCCTTACACACCACGGCTGCACTCGAAATGGTCGAAAGATGTCTTGAACAAGCAGCTTAATGGGGAAAATGCATTAAATTGGTGTCACATGGCTGCATTAGTAGGGCTGTGTTGCAACATTTCTTTTACACACAATGTCATTTATCCAACCAACGCTTCACAAATTGCATTTGCTACCAATGCGCACTTGATCTCATCATCCCATGCTGGGACTTTCCTGTATCAGCACAGGAAGACTGAGAACAATCTAAATCCAGGGCAAAAAAAAATGCCAGTTCCAAGCGTGGAGCTGGCGACGTATCCGTGCACATTCCTCTGCCCTAATGGTTCTAATAAATGCATCGACTCCCAATCTCTCTCTCTCATTGAACTCCACTGCGGAGCTTGAAGGGCTGCACTTCTCTTTTATGCTCAGTACTAAAGGAAAAAAAAAACCATTCAGCTGAGCTATCTGGAGAATGAAGTCTTTTAAAGTTAACTGCAAGGTACTTATAACGAGGAACAAAACAAGCAGGGACAGCCGAAGGTTTCCTACACCAACACGACAATTTGTCCTAGACTGGTTCAAGGAACAAATTAAAAGACACGACAGCCCCCATGGGTCTTTTCCCACCTTTCCTTGTGCAAGCTGGCATCAAACACGATACATCCTCGCAGCATAGCTGTATCTCTGTCACCCACTCATCCAGCTATTCCTCAAGAGCCCAAAACTCACTCCAAGAGGTCCTTCGGGATCTCCGTTTTGGATGCATCACCTCCGCAGAGTTGCTCTGATTCTTGCCCAGACATTCCCTCACCTTTTTGGAGATTATGGGTGCTTTAAGATCACCCCAGATAAAGCAGCTTGAGGTCCCTAAGCCAGGCTTGTGGCACCTAAAAACACACCAGTTGCTGGAGGGGTTGTAGTAGCCCGCCTAAGAGCCTCAGAACAGTAGTAAAAGCATAGTAATATCCAAATTAACCTTCAAATTATAGAGCTGTCAGGGAAAATTATCCTAAAATAGTACAGGAGGCATCTTAGAGAAGGAGGGAATTGGCAATATGGGCCTAAACCCCCTGACAAGCATCTGGCAGTGGTGGAGCTGAGGGGACCAAGCCAAAACCGGGCACCCAGAGCCGCATGTCTGAAGACACCACAGACATACCCATGGCAACGAGAAGAACAAGCACCTCCATATGTCTTCCCAACTGCATTTCCTTTCCAAAGAAAAGGACAACGTGGTAACTGAGCACAGCAGGAAAATATATGGCTTTAATATTTTCTCATTTGCCAAATGCTGGCGGGGTGTGGACGGCGGGTGCGGGGAAGGCTGTGGGTTGGGTTTGCTTTCTTCCTTCCTCTGAGCTGTATCTGCAAATGAATAAAGTCCTTGGTGGTGACAGGACAACTCTTTAGGATAGTTACTGCCCAGAGACCCCTCCAAAGCAAGCCCAGACCATGAAGGGGATGCGTGGCAAAAATCAGTGTATAAGTGTGTGGGTACATCTCGCACCCTTGCTGCTTCCCTTCCCTTTTTTGAACCAATTCCTGTGTTTCTAGAAACCAAACCCAGCTTCCACACGGACTAATAACGATGCCTCAGGTCCCTTTTAGGATTCCATTACTGGGTATGCCAACATCCATGAGGAGAAAGCCTCATTGACTCTTCATCCTAATCATTTTAAGACTGGAAAAGTGGGAGAAATGAGGGAGGCTTGTATTTCTAATACCAAAAGGAAGCAACAGGAGAAAGCCTTTGATGCCAGCAGCCAGCTGAGGGTTTTCACACACACACTGCTCCCGGGGACAAGGGAAAAGACAGCTCTGGAGAAGGAAGAACAGGCCAAGCAGACACCAGACCTCAGCACTTAAAAGAGACTCAAAGGCAACTGTTTAAATGAGCATTTAGGAGGAAAACAACAGGGTAGGACTTTCCCAAAGGCTCCACTGGGGTCTGAGCCAGCTCCGACCTAGCCCACAGGTACAGCCCCCACTGTGGTCACACACAGGTCATTTTTGGGACATCCTGCTGGCACTTCAGACTGGCATCACCCAGGGCATTTCATCCCAAGACTTCGGAAGGTCCATACAGGAGGGAAGGTGCTGCCAGCCAAATTTTATTAATAGGAACGTGACATCATCTGATGGGCTCTAGGCAGCCTAAGGAAAAGCTTCCCCAAGCGATGGCATCCTCACAGAGCCCACGGGCAGGACGAAGGCAGGGATGCTCCTGCCGTGACCAGTTCGCTCTAACCCAACACCGAGCTGGCTGCTCCACCACCCACTGCCGGGGCAGAGCACCGCTGCGAGGGGAAGTTTGGAGCAGTTCCAGCTGGAGCAAGCTGTGCTTTGCTTTAATCCCTCCCTCCCCACGGTGTGCCCGGGGCCGCGCCGTGCCGAGGCTCGGCATCGCCGGGACGATGATTTGCAGTCTGCTCAGACACAGCCCTACATCACTTGGGAGAATGAACCTACAGTTTTATAAACTATTTATTAGCCCTGTCCTGTAGCGCTACATCAATATGGCCATCGGTGAAGCAAGGCAGGAGCTATAAAAATACCATCTATCCAAAATAAGCTTCATAAAATCAAACAGAGGCCAGTACAGCCTAGGATGGGATTGTGGCTTGACATATAAAGGGCCTCTCAATCTTTGAGATAGACCATTAAAATCCTCAAGCCCTTTTGGTTCACAGAAGTCTAAAACAAAAGGGGAAAAATAATGACACCTTTTCTGGCGGAGCAGGAGAAGGCAGCAAGGCGGTCGTGCAACATCATTTGTTTCCACAGAAGCCAGATTACTCCCTCTTCCCCGCAAGAGAACTACCAGCTCCCAAAAAATTTTTTTAAAAAAGCAAAATTAAAAAAAAAATAAAATAAGCGCTTGTTTTCCTTTGCATTCTCCACCCACGAGCTGCTTTTCCACAGGCAAAAAGTTTCTCCTCCGTGTGCCAGCAGTGATGCTCCCTGCTCGGCGCAGGAAAGGCGGTGCAGGAGGAGGGGAGGGGGGAGGCACGGCTGGAGCACTCCGATATCCCGGCCCGCGCTCCCCCCGGCTCCCGAGGCAGCGGGGTAAGGCAGAAGGCAGGTCAATACATTGTCAGAGATGATGATTAACATTTCCAGCCAGTGCTCCCTCAAACCACCTCTAAAACATGTCTTAATAAACTGCATTGCAAATAGCCTTGTATTTCTACCTCGCTGCATCTGCCAGGGTGAGATAATACAGCGACCTCAGGAAAAGTGACACACGGGGAATGAGCTGCCGGGAGTTATACGACACCACGAGACCTGGCTCAGCACATCGCTCCCGGCCCCGGCTGGCTCCTGCTGTGGCTAACCCAGGCTTTTTTGGGGCTCTGCAGGAAACAAGGGGTGCGTTTTGAGCAAAGAAAATACCAGCTCGCAGAGGGTTTGGGGCTGAAAGGGACTGAGGGAGAAAAATCGCTCTGAATTGCTATTGAGTGTGAAAATCACCGTACGAGAGAAATATTTCAAAGTCAGGCACGTGACAGTTTTTTGCAGAGGCAGGCATCATGCTTTGAAAGGTCAGAGGGAGGTGAGAGCAAGCACAAGCATCATTTTCCTGGAAACACGGCTCTGAAGCTTTCCAAAACTGCGTGATGACAACAAGGCTCCGTGACAGTTCCCAGCGCTGCTGAAATACTCGGCTGGATCGGCTCAGCATCACCTTTCCAGGGGGATTTTGAACCTCACACCTTCCTGCGCTGCGATGCTCAACCCTGAGGGAGACAGCCAGAGCTGCCAATCCAAACTGCAACTCAGCTCCTCAAAGCAGTGAACTGGAAACGAAGCCCACACACCTTCACGCCCTTCCCCTCCTTATCAGCCCGCCTCAGCAACATCAAAAGAGAGAGGAAACAGCTTGGGTTGGACACGGAGTTAAAAAAAGGAAGGAAAAGATTTGGGTTTACCTGACAAGTCACCTTCAGCTGGGCAAGGATGTTTTACATCCCCACTCTGGACCTTCAAGTACTTCAACATTAAGTAAATGCCACTTACCTAGGAAGGAAAAGAAGAAAAAGTTAAAGTTCACCGAGTATTTTAACGCGACGCATTTTAAAAGTGATGGAATTTGTAATTCACTTGTAGGCTGGAGGAAACACAAAGGGGAAAACTCTGGGTTTTAATACACTTCAGGAAAGGTCAACTTGAATGGCACAGGGTCACAAGGCCCTCCTATGAGCTGTTTGTTTTCTTATTTACTTCTACAGTCTCAGCTTTTTCCAACCCAAGCCTGTAGAACAGGCCTCAGTTCCAGAGGCTGCCTCTTCCCATCCCAAAATTTAAATCCATACAGAGAGGTGCTTCCTGCTTTTTCTTACGTTGGTTTTTTTTTTTCCCCAACAGCAAAATTACCCATCCTTGGCCAAGGTCTAACACCAACCTTCCCATCTCTGCAGTCCCAAACAGGTAATGCCACCAAATATTTCCAATATCATCCCTGCTTCCATGGTCCATGGGAAAAACCTGCTCAGGATCCATTTTTCCCAAGCTCTAGCTTGGCAGGGGCACAGCACAAAATCCTTCAGCAATGCAGGAAAATTCATCCTTCATTCAAAAATTAAGGATTTTGAATTCAAAAATGCAGCAATTCATCCTTCCAGGTGATGATGCCCCACCTGATCTCTAGCCCACCAGGCAAGACCACACACATAGGACAAACACAACTATTCATCCTTTCCTTCCAGAAAGACCAGCTTGACCTTCTCTAGGACAAAGAAACTCCACCTTTACCAACCCCAATCAAAAAATCTGCCTCGTGGATGTGATAAATATTAATTGGAGATACATGAGAAGCCCTTCCCTTTTTTCCCACAGGCATCTGGAAGCACGGAAAACCAAGCGAGGGGGCTGTGCCCATCCAGCTGTTGCTCCGTAGGCTGTTGCAGGAATTGAGGATCATGGGACAGGGCATGTCTGGCTAATGCACGGCTGCGTGTGCTCTAAATGACTTAAAGGATGCCTGGGGCTATGGACAGATGCTGCTAAAACACACAATTGAATAAATAAATGGAAGGTAACGGAGAGGGGAGCGATGCCACGGGAGAACGAGTGGCAGAGTGGTGTGCCAAGGTGTTAAAAAAACTCCCACAGAGCTGCCTAAACCTCTTCTGAGGCTCCGCTGCTACGTGTTTCAGATGCTGAGAAGATTGAACTAATAAAAAAGAAATGAGAGAACTGTCACTGCAGATTACATGGTATTTATTCCAAAATCTGCTCATTACAGAAATTTGCAAGACAAATGGGTTTTTAGCAGGAAATGGCAGCTTTTCCTTAAGTGTATAACGACGAACAGATCTGGTTGGGAGCTGAATCTTTCTCTCCCTTTTTGAGCTACTCCGGCTCCAAGTCTTACCAACCACCCGAGAAATACTCGTGAGGCTGAAAAAAAACCTCTTTTTTTTTTTTTTAAAAACATTCTCCACCAGCCTCTTCATAATCCTATAAGAAAGTACGATTAAGAAATATTTGAAGCAAGAAAAGCTCATTTGGCCTAGAGAGTTTCTAGCTTCTCCTGCTCCTCAACAGCCTGCAATCGGCATTGCTAACGCTCTGGATCCTTCCTTCCTCGCAGGGAAAGCCCTTCACCAAGAAGAGTATTTGTGGTCAGGCTTTAATCCCCCAGCCTTGATAAATGTTTAATTCCTGGGCCTGCCTTCGTATCTGAATACAGACTGGAGGTGCTTCGCATTCTGCCGTATCCGAGTGCTTCTAATGACATTTTGGCTTCTTTCCCAGTTAATTCCAAGTGCCTGAAACCCAAGCATCTCCCCTCTCTCCCTCCCCATCGTGGATGCACATGCGGATATTTGACTGATAATATACAAAGCCAGAATATGTGGTTTTAAAACAAGTCTCTGCAGCAGAGACTCAAGAAGGGAGAAGAAGAAGAAGGGGGAAAATATGCCTTGAAATATTACAGAGTAGGAGCTGTCAAGTTGAAAAAGCTTCTACAAGGTTTTCAATGCCATAACTGTGTTATTTAGCTGGGGATGAGAATTTTCAGACACATCAACAGCAAAAAAGGGGTTTCAGGAGGGGGGAAAAGAAAAAAAAAAAAAGAGAGGCGGCCTGTCTTATTTGCAGCTCTCCTTTGTTGGAAAGCAATTACAGCCTTACTCAATTTATGACCCAGAATGCACCCTAATCTACTTGTAAATGCGTCTTATTCACCACACAGCACTTTCAGATACAGCCAGGGTAAATAAACGGGAGATTGTTCCTACCTACACTGCGGCACAACTGTTAATTGTAACGCCCCATGAAACTTAATTATGCAAAGCAGAGTGGCGACACTGCAGCCATTAATGAGATGTTTGATTCAAGAATAATTTGTTGTTTGGAGCCTCGGACTTGTTTTGCCTGTCCCTTCCACTGTGCTGCACTAATTCTCAATTCGTGCTTATTTTAATAGCGCGGCAGCGGGGCACAAAATGGCTCGGCTGAGGCAGCAACGGGAGAGCTCCTGGTTGGAATCCCATTTTCCAAGTGCGCAGCGAGGCCCCGCCATACGGGTTTGCTTCACTCCAACAAATTCAGCGGAAAGCCAGTGACGGGACACGCAGCATTCCGCAGGTAAAACGCCGGGAATGCCGCCGAGCCCTTTTAGACAAAGGAGTGGCTGAAAGGACAAAGCCTCGGCTTTGTCAGACCCCCAGAACCTCCCAAAGCCACGCTGGGATGGACACGGGTGTGGATCCTGTTCTCCACACACACAAACACCCACGGCATCGCTTCCAGCTCCTTTGCAATGGCCGGATCTGAGCAACGCTTCGGGCTGAGCCATCGTGTTGCCTGCCTGGAAGTGATATTTTAGAAACCACAAATGGAAGTCAAGAAGAGGATGAAGAGAGAGACAAAGAAAAAGCTGACTTGGAACAAGAAGTTGTAGTACACCCACTGATAAGGTAGGTGATAGATAGAGCTACAAGACGTTGCGTGGAGACTCTCCCCGCTGCTCTAAGAGACTTTCTCCCTAAATGGGGAAAGGAGATTGGTAGTCAGAGTGAAGTCTATTATTTAAGCCTCTGGTTATTGATAGAAACACACTATCTTTTTAAATTTACAATCAAGCAAGCAATTCGCTCTCACCCATTTACAACAGCACAAGATGTTTGCTCATATCAGCCCTGGAGATACCAGAGTCTGTTCTCCTCTCTGTTCTCTCCCGGGCTCCGACTGCAGAAATCCCTCTGCTAACATCATCTCTGAGCTTTCCCCTCGTTTTTCTTCTGGTGACACGCTCTGCTCCTAACTCAGGCCGAGCACTGACCCACTTCTCCAGCTGGCTCCATTAATACCTGTGATTAGTAGGCCTTGGAGCCAACAGCCACCACCAGCCCATGAATCACCAGGATTTCTCCCCTTGCGTGGCACCAGCAAAAGGAAGGAGCCAGGGCACTTTATCTCTGATATATCTGCTGGTGATAGGAAAGACATTGTTGGTCTACTGTAAGTGTCTATTTTTTTCCTTATAAATGTGACTCTTAAAATAGCAAGTCACGAAGAGGGTTTTAGACATATCGGCGGCCCTTGGGAACGGGGCCCTCGTGACCGCGCGCGGTATTGATGGCAACGAGATAAAGAGGAACCCGGCACACACCGAACCCCGCCGACGCCTCTAATAAGATCAGGACAGATGACAAGGCACTCAACTGTGCCCCAGCAAGGTCATTACTGAGCATTAATAATGGAACCTTATTATGAACACATCACTCAGTGGTAGAGCCTTTCCCACCTCTGCTGCTAAGAAAGCCACAGTCCCCCAGGCCCCAGAGCAGCGGGGTTTGGGTTTTGCTGCTGCTCACCCAGGCTAAATATGGCTAGAGGAGCCAAGCTGCCCCACGGAAAACCCCTGGGGCAAGTCTGTCTTCCTAAGAAATGCTCATCATAGAACTACTTAGGTTGGAAAAGACCTCTGAGATGGAGTCCAACTGCTACCCCTGCACTGCAAAGGCCACCGCTAAATCATGTCCTCAAGTGCCACATCCAGGTCTCTTAAATCCCTCCAGGGATGGGACTCCATCACCACCCTGGGCAGCCTGTTCAATGCTTGACAGACATTTTGGTGAAGACATCTTCCCTAATACCCAATCCAAACCTCCTCTCAAGGCCATCTACTCTTGCTCTGTCATTCGTTAGCTGGGAAAAGAGATCAACCCATAGCTGGCTCCAACACCCCTTGGGTAGTTGTTGAGAGCAAGGAGGTTTCCCCTGAGCCTCCCCAGCTCCCTCAGCCACTCGTCACAGGACTTGTGTTCCAGACCCTTCCCAACCTCTGTTGTTCTTCTCTGGACACACTCCAGCACTTCATTCCTTACTTAATGTCTTTGTATCTTACTTGAAAGTCATGACCAGCTATGTACATCAAATCAACTTTTAATATTCTCCTTTCCCCTTGCCTTGTGTGACCCCCTTGCAGTCCAAACCAGCTTTTCCTGTGAAGATACTCGTACCAAAGCAGCAGCCAGCCCTGCTCTCCTCTGCCACAGCATCCAGCAGCTATTCTCCCCCTTTTCATCTTACAGAGAGGAGAAGGTTCAGGTTTGTCTGATCCTCCATGCACTGCCCTTTTTCCACTGTATTTTGGAGTCCAAGCCAGGAAGAACTGGCACCACCAGAAATCTGATGCTGGCTCTGCTGAAACTCTAAGTGAAATTATGCCAAGTCCATTGAATGGGTTTTGACTCCTACAAATATAAAAAACATGCCTGGAGAAGGGCGAGATTTTTTTTCCAACCATTTTGGCTTTTTTTTTTCCCCCTTACTGTCTGATATTTCATTTTGGGTGTTACTTTGATTTTATAGGAAAAATCAAAACCAATCTGACCCCAATTGTCCAGAAGTACTATGAAAAAAAAAAAAAATCTGATATTCACAGAGCTCTGGTCCTATTGCCCTAATGCTCACCTTCTCTTATTCTGTAATTTCCTCCTTCATAACGCGGTGACTGGAGCTGAGTGCAGCATCTCAGACGTGCACTCAGCGAGGGCTGAGATATTATTGTTGATTTATGGGGGCTGGCTCTGCTTAGGGAGCGGTGATTTACTTCAGTGTGTTTTCACAACGCTGCCACCTCTTTGGAGACAGATCTCACCCTCAGCTTCCCCACATCCAAGCACCTGGTGCTAAGCACTCGGTCACAGGCTGCTGAGACGTTCCCCCATCCTTCCTCCTCTCTCCAGATTTGTTTCCAGGAAGGTCATTACCACGTTTTTGCTCCCCTAGGGTTTAACAGCCCAATTAGGGGAGACAGCAACACTTCAGTAGGTGCTGGCCAGAGCATGGCCTTATCCCTGGAAACCAATTCTCCCTCAGACTTAAATACGGACCCAGTTTTATGCCTCACTTATCTTCACAATGGAACAGGTCAGGAATTATTCTTCCCAGCGTTATCTGCTATTCAGCTCTGCCTTTTGTTGGTCTCCTTCTCTTGATGCTGTGAAAGAAGCAGACCGAGGTTTCCCAGAAGTACTTATTTTCTTCCTATTGGAGCAGGCAAACCCTGCACCCAAAATCCAGCCAAGTGACCACGCCAAGATGAAGCACGCTGCTCCCTGGGTTGTTTTTCCAAGGAGAACTGTGTCTGCAAAACACTCCTGGGAGACAGGAAGAGGAATGGGAACAATGCTACAGCAGAACCTGGCCATAAATACCTGTTAAAGGGGCCTGTTATGGCTTTGCCTTCTACAGTGGTTTTATACATACATAGATCAGTAAATACTGTAATAGAGGCAGTTTTGTGTACAACACCTTTTGCTGCTATTTTGCAAGTGCAGATACATCAGTGCAGCATCAGGCTCTTAAAAATGCTCAGGAAAAGCTGCTCAGGAGAAGCTGCTGGTGCCATTACCCAGCACCCACACACCAGAACGCACGAGCACTCCTCAGACTCACATTTCTGCTGCAAAAGAGGGGAATCAAGACACTTCCAACAGCAGAGCTCGGGACTAAGTCTCCTACGGAGCAAGTCCCAACACCCCACTGGGAGACAGGAATCGCGATCACCTCTTTGTTTCCCATCTCCCTTTTCATCCTTCCTTTGCCTCCGTTTCCCCCGCTGCAGGAAGCCTTGAACGCCGGCTCCCTACCAGAGGTATTGAGAAGCTGAACAACTGAGCAGCGTTGTGAGAGCCTTTGAAGGAGCTGTACAATGTGGGAACAGCGGTGCACACCGAACAATAACGTGTCCTCGCTCGCGGCGTGGCCCCCGCGATGACTGTCCTCAGCACAACTGCCAACTCCACTCTCGGTGAAGGATCTTTATTATTAGTGATGAGCTAAGAGGCAGGGTGAATGCAGCTTGATTTTGCAGCTCCAGCACTTAGGGGAAAGAACAAATTGTGTAAATCCGGAACCGCGGAGTAAGAATAAATGTGGCATTCCATCAGGTGACATCTTGCCTTAGGGTCCGTGTTTTCCCTTGCTGCTTCCCACATTTCTCCTGCGTTAGAAGCACCAGTTCCTCTCCCCTCCCATAGCCCTAACCCTGTAATTTCTACCTTTTATATCCCCAAACATTCCCACATTCATTTTAAACTCCAGCACTCTCTCAGAAGCCGTTTGAGGCAGCTCCTCCGCGATGCTCACAAGTATAAAATCTTCCAGTGATGGTTGCAAAAGGCGAAATCAAATGACAGGTTGATTTAGTGCAGCTCTTACTAACAGCTTGCAGAAATTAGAAGTAAATAGGAGGTCAAACAGCTCGCAAGCAATTTGACATTGGCAATTGCAGCTTAGTTAGGCTCCTCTGGTAATAAAGAACCACCGTGTCTTTCCTTTACCTCAGTGCTCGGCAATAGAAAGGTCATTACCAGCTAAAGATACTGCAAGAATAACACTTTAAACCTTTATTATTTTTAACAAGACACGGGTATTTAAAATAGAGCCTGTGCAATACGCTGGTGGCACGCTACAATGACTGGAAATGGCTCAAAATATTAATAAAAAAACCAAGTGGAATTGGAAACACGATATGTAACCATCCATGGTTCTTAAAGCTGTGTCAGTCAGTTAAGCAAAAACTATGCCTGGGCATAAGTGAGCATGAAATTCAATATAAACATCCTAAATGTGGTAAAGAAACAGATGAAATATGTACACAAAATGCTAAAGTAAAATATACAATGAGCTTTGTATAAATAAACAATAAAGAAATAAGAAGATTTAAAAAAACCCTGTCTTTATGATATATAGGATTGCTGGGAATGAACCCATTCTGCAATTGTCTGACTTCAGATACTTCGGGGATGTTGATTATGCTTTTAATTCTCTTTCATCAAAAACAGAGGTAATTAGGGACAAAATAATTCCAGTAAATGTCAACTGCCTAAGACTTGCGAAAACTCAAAAGAGGCAAAGTCATACACAAATGTTTTGAAGTGAGTAATAAATGAATTACGGGCTCTAAACAATTATTTTTTTGAAGTATCCCCTAATGTAAACTAACCAGATGTCCTGGGTGAAGAGGGTGAGAAATTGCCTTGACAGGCCACTAATTCCTTCACTGCAGATCCCTTCTGTGAAGTGGGGATTCTCAAAATTAATAAATAAACAAATGAAAGCAAACACAAGAGGCACAACATGGCTTAAAAAGCCAGAGGAGGCCAGTGCAGTTATTACAAACAACTGCAGCCCTAAAAACACTTCTCAAAGTTCCTATTTGAACTTCAATGCCTGTTTCAAATGGGAAAAGCACATCCCTGGATTTTCAGCCCCTTCACTGCAAAGCACCCAGCTCTCCCAAGTCCCTCATTTAGAGCTGTGTGTCCCCAAACCAGCGACAGCATCACTAAGCCCAACTTGGTTCCTGAGTTCCCCACACCTCAGTTGCCCATCTCTCTAATGGGAATAATAGCACGGGCCCATTTCCCGAGCTGGAGCGTTGCAGAAGCACTCAGATGCCATGGAAACGGGCGGCATTCCACCACCCCCGCTCCCCCATGCCGGCTCCGTTATTCAGCAGAAATGCAGATGGACCAGCAGCTGGGCCAGGGAAACCTCCTCCTCCTCCTCCTCCTGGGTGAAGGACGGGCAACGTCTGGCAAACCTCTGGCAGACCTCTGCTCCCAAATCCATTTTACGAGCAGCGGGGTGTCAGCAGCCACTGTCTGGGCTTTGTCCCCTGGAAACATTCCCCAGCCCATGCCATGCCATGCCACCAGGACACAGCACTGAACACCACCTGCAGGCTCTCCTCTAGACACTCGTCTCTGCTGGGACACAAAATCCCACATGGAGATGCAAGGGAGCACCTCCTCAAGGTGCAAAGGACTCCCACACTGCACAGCGATGCTAAAAACCCCAGGCATGGTCACCAAAATGACTGTGGAACAAAGGTGTTCCTCTCCTGGAAGCTGAGCCCAATCCCATCTGCAGTCTCCTCCACTGCCCTCCTCTAGCAGGGAGAGGGACTGACCTTTAACTCCTCATACCTTCATCCAAGCTGCAAGAAACTCCTGATTATGCCAAGCCATCAATTTCCCAAATACATCTCAGCTCGGCACACCGCAGGTAATTAGAGCCCACAGCCACCAGTGATTCAGGAGGGTCAGCTCTGAGCCACAGCGGGATCCGAGCGTGCCCTGGGACATGATGGGACCGTGTGGGTCACGCTGCTTCACCTGCACATGATTGGCTTAATCAGAGATAAGACTGACAATAGAGCAGAAATTTGAGCTGCAGACCAGGTCACGCAGGCCAGCTTGGTAGGAGACAAAGAAAATCAGAAATGTCAGTAGCAGGTCTATAATAATTGCAAAACAATTTCATATCATTTTACAGCGGAATTTTTCCCCTAGCTTCTTACTCTGTGCAAATCCCAAATCAAGGCTAAACTGAGGGGTTCAAACGCTTGACGATTTCGACAACGCAGAAGAAACCCTGTGAGGGACACCCTCACACTGAGATCTCCACTAGGATGGAGGGACAGGACCACCAAGAGCCAGAGGCAACCAGAGAAAAGCAGGAACACCTCCCTGGCTAGCAAAGGACACGGCTCCACACCACTTTTGTCGTATTTCCCCGCTCAGCAGACAAGCTCCTTGGTCACTGCAGAGGACCAGGGCCGTGGAGAGCAATTCGGAGCCGTCTCTGCCTGCAACCTGTATTTGTTGCTCCCTTGAGTGGCTGCCTCAGACAGGCTTTGCTGTATTTTAGACCTGACATTACCCAGCAGGCAGTGAAAACGGGATACTCATTAACTTTGCTGAGATGGGAGCAGCGCCCATAAAAGCCACTGAAACCACTCCAGCATTCGGGGTGTGTGTCATTCAGCTGTGATGTGTCCCTCTTGCTGTTTGGCTTTTCCCTTTCCCTTCAGTTTTATTTTTACGTGGTGACATTTGGAAGAGAAAGCCATTGAAAGCGGCAATATTGGACACTCAATTCCTGGCTCCCTCGCTGTCACTTAGCAGAAAACATTCAGAAATTTAATATTTGATCTTCCACCTCCTCTTTGATCACCTTTTTGTGCCTCTACCACTCCAAGGACAAAGTGGCTTAATAAATTGGAGAAATGGGCTGGGGAGGTTGCTCTGAGAGGGATTTAAAGCAAAGGCACAAATCAGATGTACAAATTACTCGCTAGCCAAGATTTTGGCAGAGATGTTGAGAGATTTGTGTACTCGGTTCTACTTCAGGCCAAATTTCCCAGAGAGGGACTCTGGCTGGCTAACAGAGAGTTAAACAAGGCTTAATAAAGGCAAATAGTTAACAGGTAATGGATTGCTGAATATTCAGCCAACGAGGCAGTGCTCAGCTCATGCCTGTAGCCACCAGCAGCATCATCCACTGATGGATTTATCCCAATCTACCACTAATATCTGCAATATGCTTCTAACATCTGCTAACCACTTATTAACTCTATACAGACTCCTGAAGAGCTATCAATAACCCTAACTTTAATAAGAAGGGTGACCCCGTAGCCGACATCAGGACAGAAATGTCATTCAATCAACTTTTCTGGCTGGGCTGTCTTCCTCTGGCAGAAATCTCCCGGGAGCATCAGGCAGGACAGAGCAGAGCTGTTCAAGGTCAGAGAGTCCTCAACCAGCCTTGTCCTTGGGACTGCAGAGCCCCAGCCCCAAACTTCAAGGCAGTGCCCCATACCAGGCTGCATATCCTTCCTTTGAGCTCCTCGGTGGCCACTACACAGTTGATATTCACCTTTCAACCACAAAAAAAAGTGTTCATGATGAGATCAAGCGCAGTGACCTCATTCTGCATGCACCAGCTTTCCACGTTAGAGCAGATATTTTTTACCCTTTGCAGAGGGGAGGTGAAAAGCATGTGCTGAGGGGAGGCACCACAGCGAGAGCCGTGGGGAAGGACAGCACAGAAGTCACATTTCCTTTCCCTGGAGGAAGCACCCTCCTTCTCCACAGCCTGCGCAGCTGCATGGGGAGTGCTCACAGGGAGGAGGACACAGGGCAGAACCCTGCCGACCTCTCCTCACCCTCACAGATGGTCCCTGCCTGGTTCCATGGGTGCCAGCACGTCCCCAAGCCCCAACGTCACGTGTCACAATGTGCTAGCATTCCATGGAGCTCCCCTTGCACACCTCCTGGACACTCCCCACTGGACAGATGGGGAAACTGAGGCAGGCTGTGTCACAGCAGATGGGTTCCTGCTGCCTTCGGTGCTGCTTCCAGCTCATCTCCAAGGTCAATGTGCCAGCAGCACTCCCACATCCTGCAGGGCTGGAATTCGCAAGCCAAAGCCCAATTCCTCCACCAACTTGAGTCACAGGCAATCTGCAAGCCGATGGATTTGGGTTCCAGCAAAAGTTTGAGTCTCAAACTAACAAAACTGTGCCCCATCCTGTCCAAAGGCGACCCTGTGCCAGCTTACGGAGAGAACACCCCATTTGCCAATAGCTACTCCTTCCAAAACAAACAGGTTTATGGTCACGCCATCGTTCCATGGCTCCAAGACTCTCACGGAAAAACCCAGCCCGCACAGTGGCCAGCGCCACCACCCCGCGCCCCGCAGACCGCCTGCGGATCTGCCGCCGTTTCCAGAGCCGCCTTCTGCATCGCGACCGTCCAACGCAACTCTGCCAACCTCTACCACCTGCTCTGCTTTGGCCTCCACCACTACGGCCCTCGGTCGTCAGAGAAGGCCCTGGCACGGCGCGGATCCTTGCGGGGTTTGCAGCTCCATGGCAGCGCGGGCGGGCACGGCTGGCTGGATGCCGCTGCATGCCACGCTGCTGCGCCGGGTAACGGCCGCTGCAGCGCCAAATTAACGGCGCATCTGCTCCTCGCTGCAGACGCCGCCGAGAGTGGGCTGTAATTTCGTCTCCGATCCCCCAAATAATGTTTGTTGTCGCGCTGTAATCTTGGCAATCAATGTAACAGCTGAACAGATCGTTTCGGCTGAAATATTTGCTAAACACGCGAAGACCTTGAAACCGCACCTCAGCGTGCGCGCATTGTGTGCGGAATTCCGCGCCGAACTAACTCAGGGCTGGGCGGGGGGAGGCATGGGGAGGGCTGCCAGCCAATTAAAACACAAAAACAACGAGGGGAAGAAACAAAACCAAACCCTTGTGTGTGTATCTGCAGCACCTTACACCGGCAACACCTTATTTCCTGTAAAGCAGGCAAAACAAAGCTTCCAGCGCTCTTTGGAGCACTCCGCCGTCCACGATGGATCAGCTGAAATGTGTATGCAAGGCTCTCAGAAGTGGAATTTAATGGTCACAAAAATCAATTGGCCAAACCAGCTGCACGCATATTAACCTCCTGATGTCCCTCTCACTGAGTGCTGCCTTCACTCAGCCAGCTATAAATAGGCTAAGCCACAAAATGTTTTTATTTAGGGAATTTAGCAAGAGCTGCTTTTTGATTTCTGTGTTTAACCTGCTTGAAATGCCAGCCTGGGAAATGAAAGCATTCACTAATGAAAGATTAGTGAAGACAAAGCTGCAGGTGACCAGGTTGCACTCATGGCCACGCTATCAACCACCTGCACAGGGAAACGCAAGTCAGGGTACCCTTTTTCCTCTTCATATTTCCCTTTTTCCTCTTCAAGAACTGGGTTTATTTTGAAATCAGCTTTCTGAAAGAAAGAATCTCACTTGGATACAACAGCTGGGCTGCAGGACCCCAACTGAGGCTGGGGTCCCCAGGCATTAACTTAACATTTACCTGAAATAACACAAAGTCTTTGGGGACAAAAAAGAAAAGTTGCTCCTTTTTTGGGCAAACTCTGGTGCTTCCAAGGTTTTGATTTCTTCTAGCGCTGCAAAGCATTTGTATAAATTAGTGCAGACATCTGAGATACATCAAATTTGACAGGCCTGGGGCAAGTTCAAACTTCTGATCACAACATCCATCACAAGCACTGAGCTATTTATCAACAATTGATCAAAACAAAGAGGGAGAACAAAACCTTTCACTTCAGTAATTGATACCTAAGGACTGACAAGAGCAGGTCCACCACCTCCCCCTCAAGGCTGCAGATTGCTTAGTTGACCCCCAAGACTTCACAAAACGTGAATCTTTGGGAGACCTGACACCACAGAAGGAAAAAAAAACCAACATCTCCAAAGCTCCACCTTTGACCCTGTAATTCAATCATGCAAAGCCCCTGATTAAGAAGTAGCTGGAAGAGGTTGGAGGACCAGAGATGTTACTGATGGAAACAGGGTCTGGGATTCTGGATAAGAGAGGTCATTCTCTGCTCTGCCATGGCCTCCCAGCGAGGCCTGACACATCACCCAGGCCACTGGTCTCATCCCCAGTGGGGTTGGGATCTCCTTTAGGGGAAAGAAAGCACATTTGCATGTCTGGGGTGCCAAGATACGACAGCAAAATGGGCAAAATCCTTTCAGTGAGACCCAAGCAGCCTTTTAATCCTCCAAGCAGCAGATCACAGCTGCTGAATCACAGCACTCTTGACTGGGATTCAAAAAAGAGAATTTGGGGTCACTGGGCACCTCCACGGTGATGTGTCAGGCTCAATTCCTTGGCTGTGACATCCCGTCCATTTCTAAACATCTCATTCAGTGGGGTTTCAACCATCTGCACTGCACAGGGACTTGTCTCCTGCAAACCTGGCTTGGATAAAACCGGCAGGAGCCAAGGAGTGAAGCCAAGGAGACAATGGCCAGGAGCCAGGAGAGCCACACCAGCACAAGCAGCACCTCCACAGTGCCATTATCCCAAGCACTGGGAGCTCCCCTCCCCAGAGGAGGCCAGGGAAACACTTTGCACGTCTTTATCACGCCACAGCCTCTAATCCGGCAGCAGGAGCCAACGTGGCTTGCCCGGATCCCTCATGGAGACACGAGCCTGCCAACCTGCTGAGGAGCAAGCGGCTGCCAGCGCTCCCAGCCTTGGCAGCTCTCCCAAGGTGGAGGAGCAATGGGCTTTCCCTGGAGGCACTGGGCAGACAAAGGAAGCTCCGTGCTTCCTACAAGGCGTGCGCGGCCCTTGCCAGGGGACACGCGTCCCCAGCAATTCCCCGTCGGGGCACACGACTCCAAGGGAGCTGGGGCACAGCCTGGTTGCAGCAAGGCTCATGGAAGCCTTGTGTGCCAAGCACGGCAAGAAAAAAAAGTTGTTTTCTTAAAAAAAAAAAAATAGCCATTTTCCACACATTTGCTAATTACTCATCAGCTTTTCTAATGAAGGTGCTGTGCCGGGCACTGGGAGACGGAAGGATTTGCTGCTAAAATCAAACGGGGAGTAAGTGCGGCGTTTACCAAGGGATAGGCAGCTTCAAAGCTTTCCCTTCCACTTAGATTTTAAGCACTTCTACAAAAGAACATTGATTTTGGGTTAAATTGACTGATTTTATTCATAGCTGGTTCGTATGGTGTATTCAAAAGACAAATTGTACGAGACTGCAAGCTATGGATCAGCTCTGATAATTCAGAGTCCTCTTTCCTCTTTTTTTTTTCCCTTTTTTTTTTGTTCTAAATATTTTCCATGCTTATAATTTGCTATTATTTGGCCCCTGCCTGGACAGAAAAGGCATTTTCACAGTATGGGAGCCTCTCTTTGAAGGGAGGGTATTATATTTTAATGCCAATTACAACAGAAGCAAGAATCAGACATCCCTGCAACCCTTTAGAGCTCCTGCATAGCAAATGGCCTATTTGGGGAGGGGATGTGTGTTTTGTTCAGAGACATTATATTTATGCAGAGAGTTTATTGACTCCAATTTAGTTGAAATATATAATAAACATGTGTATCAAGCACTAAACACTTGTGACAAAGATCAGCTCTAATCCCTCAGGTGCACTGCTGTAGCTGTTAAGAGAAGTGCTGTACGAATACTCCTTCAAGATATCACACACCGGGAATATTTAAGGCTACTGCACATTAGGCAGAAGGCAGCGAGTCTGGGAGGTGCTGCCAGGTGCCTCTGGACACGCAGGACGCCTGCCACCCCAGCACAGGTCACCATAAAGGTCCCAAAACATGCCCCTGAGCTGACCTCAGCACATCCCTCCTCACGCACAGCTGGCCAGCTGCAAACAGCTGGATGCAAACCGAAGCAACCTCGTCCCAGCAAGCCACGGTGTGAGGCCGGGCAGCGCAACCACCGCGACTCCGTTTCCCCATGGAAAGGGTGATGTTAAAAGCCACCGGTGAGAGGAGTTCAAGGGGGGAATTGTTTGCAAAATGCGTATGAGGAATTAGGACAGCGGCTGCTAAATTAACATCTACATCATCGCTCTTGGAATCATTGGAAACGCCCTCCCAGACCACTGAGTCCAACCTGTGCCCCATTCCCAGCTTGTCCCCAGCCCAGAGCACTGAGTGCCACATCCAGCTGTTCCTTGGACACCTCCAAATCTCCCTGGGCAGCTCCTTCCAAGGCCTGACGCCCTTTCCATGGAGAAATTCCTCCTGATGTCCAACCTGAGCCTCCCTGGCAAGGTTTAAGGCCCTGAACTCTTGTCCTGTCCCTGTTCCCTGGGAGCAGAGCCCGACCTCCCCCCGGCTGCCTCCTCTTGTCAGGGAGTTGTGAAGAGCCAGAAAGTCCCCCTGGAACCTCCTTTTCTCCAGGCTGAGCCCTCCCAGTTCCCTCAGCCGCTCCTTATAGGATCTCCAGATCCTCCCCTATTAACTTTGGTTCCATTCCACATTTCCTCGCAGCAGCAACACAAACGTAAAATGGCAAAACCCTTCCATCCCCACACCATGAAAGGCTGCAAGACTCATTCTAGGAGGAGGAGAAACCTGAACTATCAAAAATCTTTCTCTAGAAACCAAAAGTCTGGCGACCCCAAACAATGAAAGGCTGCAAGACTCATTCTAGGAGGAGGAGAAACCTGAACTATCAAAAATCTTTCTCTAGAAACCAAAAGTTTGGCGACCCCAAACAATTCTTGGATTGAACCCATCAGATTGTTTCAGAAAGGGGAAGAATTGAACAACTTCAAAAGATGCTGAAAACACAAAAACATGCAGAGCATTCCATTCAAAGGCCCGTCACAGGGTTTCCTTCTGTTTTATTCAAACCCTTTGGGAATATATTTAAATAAATGAAATCTAAACAAAGCAGTGCCATTTGCAGGCAGTGGGACAGAGCTTTCCACCCTGCCTTTTTTTTTTTAAAAGGAATTTTGCCATCCAGCAAATGAGCAGAAAAATGTGTTATTCACCAAGCTCTACTTAATGTGCTGAATAAAAAAAAAATAAAATAAATAAAAGCAGTACCAGTGCATCAATCTGAACAGATAACGAGAGCCTGGTGGTGATGAACTTGAGGGATGCAGCACAAACCACCACTGAGAATTGTGCAGGGACCAGGACTCGGTGTTGTGCCGTACACATGCTCCCCAATGGATGCTGAGGAATTAGGGATGGCTCCTGCAGCTGTGGACAATCCAGAGGAACATTTGCAATGAGCCTGTTCACATCACACCCCAAACATAGAAGAAAAGAGGGGGAAGAGGGCACAGACTGCAGAGCACAAGGTCAGGAGTGCTGCTCCTTTAGCTGGATTTTGTACTGATCTGGAATTACTGAAGTAAATACCTTAAAAAAACCCCAAACATTCTAAATCTCTCTGCATTCCAAGCCCAATTAGATTCTCAGCAGTCAACCACTACAACCACCTACCTTGTGAGAGCTACAACCCTTGAACAGGAGACAGGAGCACCCCTTTCTTTTTTCCCCATGAAGTCCAACTCCCGAGTCCAGCACCCTCCCTTCCCCAACAGCCAAAATCCCACCACTTTTTGCCACATCCTGGCACCTGCTCTCTCAGCTTGCAGCCTGGGATGCCAGGCATGCCTGCACAGCTCCTCTGTTATCATTTCAGGGCATCCGATGCTGCTAATTGATACACCGTAATACTCTCATTTACTCAGCAGCGAGCTGGAGCGTTGATAATTGATGGATTGGTTTGCCTTTGATGATCTGCAAAATTAAAAGCCCCAACTCTGCAAGATGCTGAGGATCCCACGTGAGAGCCTGCAAAGTCTTGAGCCCCCACTGCAGCCGAGTGCAAAGGAAAGGCGCTCAGGACCAGGCAGGGCTGGACCTTAATTCAACAGCCCCCGTGACTTTGTGGAGCTGTGTCTCTTAATACGGATTTAATTCTGGGTTTGTATTTTATTATTGTCAAATGAAATGAAATTAGGAGGAAGGAGATGCTGGTCCTCCAGGGAGCATCTGTATTTCCAGTCCCAGAGAGATTTAACTTCTGCAAGAGGGCAAACAGACAACAAGTGCCAATAAGACATCTCTTCTCTGCTCTTTTTTCATTAAAAAATGCTTCCTGCAAAAACCCACAAAGGCAAGGGGACTGCAGGCATGGAACTGTGCTCCCCTACCCAGTTTCATGATGCTTTTCTTAGAGGAGCTGCTTTATTCCAGCCCAACTTTCCCGGGATACATCTTGGAGAACATCAAGTGCTGTGCACAGTGAGCGGTGCCCCAAACCAGTTCCCAAGTATTTTTCTCCCAGCATGCTGAGCAAACTGCATGGCTGGTTCTGGAGAAGAGAGGGATGTCTGGCCAGGCTGACATTAATCAAAACAGGATTTCTCGGGTGAGTTTTACAGATTTCTGACCCGGCATCGCACAGCACATTCATGAGGTCAAGCAGACGTATGCTCGAAGGATGGCGGCTGCGTGGCTCCTCTCAGGCTCTAAGTCAGTCAATCCCTACTCTCCCTCAATATATTACTGCTCCCTCAGAGCGACTCCCCCATTTGCAAACGATGATTAACGCTCTAATCTCGGCATAATTACTCCTGCCTCTCAAACCACACCAAAAAAAGAAAGAGAAAGGGGAGGAGCGCCGAGGAGTCGATGTCCCACTGTCACGCCACCGTTTCAGAGCCAGCTGTCCACGAGACAAGTCAGGACAGCAGCGCTGTCCACCTGCCTGGGAACAATGTCACAGGAACTGAGGAGGACACTGGCCATCTGCATATATTCCCCTCATTACTGTCCCTCCAGCTGAAGTCACCGGGCCTTATCAGGTTTTAAGACACAGCAAGGTCATTGCGACCAAAGTTCTCCCGTTCGCTTCCCGGAATCTGTTCCGGTTATTCCTATCTGGATGCTCATATTATTGCCATTAAATTATGATAATTTAGGCATCCTGCGTTCTGGGTGAAGCAGACAGAGATACCCAGTCAGGATTCCTGCCAGAAACACGGGCTGGCTGCACCTCCTGAGTATCTCTTAATTATCTCTTTCTCTTTCTGGTGGGGAAAGGTCTGAGCTCAGGTGAGTGCTCCCTGCTCTCTTCTATTTGATTCAATTCTCCGGCTCATGAAATATGCTCCCGCTTCCTTCGAAGGACAAATGAAATGAAACAGCCTCTTGGAAGGAGACAAACGACAGAGGATACGGGTGAAGACATAATTCAAGAGACTTTGGGAAAGTCAGATAGCAATTTTAAAAGGTAGTCAAGGAATTAATCCAAGAATGAAAGAAACAGAGAAGGAAGTCAATTAATTCACTGCAGCACTGCATGGACCTCTGACTGGAAGTCAGCTGCAAGGAGTGCCCAGGGAGGCTGAGAGGCCCTACAGACACTGTATTTCTTATAAAAGGGCCTGAAAGGTGATTTTTCATGCACAGAGTGAGGATGTGGAGCTGGAGCAGCACTAAGGAGGTGGGCAAGAGCAAGAGCCACCAGGATTCACCTCTTTTCCTCCCTTCGGTGAGCCCCACCGTGGCTCTGAAGCTTTGGACCTGCCCAACAGCAACCACAAAGGACTGAGATATCTTCAAGGACAGACAAAGCAGGAAAAAGGGATCTCTAGGAGGCAGGAAAGGACAGCTGGGCACTGAGCAGCACAGGTGACGCAGGGCTGACTGAGGAAGTCAGAAGGAATTTGGCAGAGAGGTGAGAGGACAGATGGAGCGTCCTCAGGGCAGCCAGGAGCAGCCACCACCCTTGGAAAAGTCCTCCACAAGTATTAAGACCATCACTGGGGGAAGGAAAAAGCAACACCTGGGATCACCACTGGCCAACTTTTGTCCCCTGAGACCTCTGGAGATACTGAACTCTCCCTGGAGCCATAACTGGGTCACGTCCAGCAGCACAGAGCAGCAGCCAAACACAGAATCCCAGAACGGTTTGGGTTGGGAAAGACCTCAGAGATCGCCTTGTTCCAATCCCCCTGCCATGGGCAGGAACATCTTCCACTTGAAGGAACAACTCCAGGGACGGGGCAGCCACAGCTTCTCTGGGCACATTTTAGTGGATACCACTTTAACCACCCTCTGTTTGTTCTTTGAGGCTCTCCAGAGCCCCAGCAGGGACCAGAGGACGTCTCTCTAAAGCGCCGATGAAGCCGGAGGTAATTAAATACGAGGGGCCTCCCATTGTCAGCGTTGTGCCTCTGTTTTGGCAGCCAGCTCCAGCAGAGCAGAAGAGGGAAGATTTGATTTTAATCACACAGATTTCAGGTTTTATTTTGCTCATTAAAATTTCTGATAAGGATTTAGTCTGACATTCTGCAGTATTTCGGAAGAGGATGTGTGGCAGTGGGGGGGACTGAAGCGAGCCACGTTTCCTTGTGATGAGAAGATCTTTCTGCCTCCCCATGACAGACACAAGGATATGAGCAGGTGTTATTTCAAAGGGAAGGGATTTGGGGGGAAGAGGGGAGCAGGAGGGACTCATCCACACCAAATCATGGATCTAAGCCTTGGATTATGGAGAAAAAAGGTCCAAAGTCTAAGATTACAGAGCCTGTTTCAGAGCTGCCTCCCAGAAGCCACAGATCAGTTACTGTCCTAATGCCTTTTCAGGCCCCATCAGAGGAAAGGAAACATTTTACCAGAACAGAACCAGAGATTTCCAGAGCCTGCCCACATCCCTCCAGAAATTGCTCCAGAACAGGCTGGCACTCCCCACTCAGCTGTGTCCTGGCAAGGGGAAAATGATGGAGCACAGGAAATGGAATCATCACCATTTCACTGCCTTCGGGAGCACCGTCAAACACTTTGGTGGAGAGGAAGGGTGACAGCTCGGACAGGGGAGGGAGCAATTCCCTTGTTTGCTTGTTGATTAGGATCCAGGAACCGCAGGCAATTTGCCTCCTATTTCTTCAGCAGCTTTACACAAACACTACTTGAAGACCTAAGTGTTATTCATCAAGAACAAGAAGTCTGCACGAAGCCGAAGTCACCTGGGCAAGAAATAAATGAGTGAATGTGAGCTTCACTTGGGCCTGCTACTGCCAAGCACTTGGATTTGTCCCCACAAAAGCATTTGGAAACAAGATGGATTTCTTTGTCCCCAGAGGATGTGTTGTTCTTTTAATAAGCCTTAAACCAAGCAAGTTCTGCAGCGTGAGTCGTGCAGAAGATGAGATGAGCTTTTAACTGCGGTTCCCTGGGTGCTCTCAGCCTGTGTACCCACCAGCTACAAGCCAGGCAGGGGATCTGGGGAACGAGCAGAAATCTGGGAAACAGATGGAAAAAGGATCTATGAAATACCCAGTAATTCCCACCAAGCCAAGGGCAGCCAGAATGACAACAGCAAGAACCACTCAGCCAAATATTTCCGGCAAATCTGAAGGGCTTGTGCCACCACAGAGGTTCCTGGTGCATTCAAACCAGCACCCAGAGCAAGAAAAATCCCTCTGCAAAAGGGGTTTCACTGGGTCAGCAGTGCCAACCACCCCTCTGAAGCAGCACCTGGCACCAGACCCCTCTTGAGCCTGCCCTCAACAGTGATGGGGCCTCAGTTGTGTGCAAGGTGCTGCAATCAGGAGGCAAAGAAAATAAAGCAAAGGACACCATTCAAGTATTTTTAACTTCTTCTAATGGAAATCAGTAGCTGGGAACGAGCAGGAATGCACGTCCTAAGTGCACCGAAGTCCCAGGGGCCCAGAAATCCATCCTGGGTGGCAGGAAGAGATTTTATTTGATGTGCCAGCTACAACACGCAGCTGCCCAGGGTTGGATCCATCCTTCCCACCATGGTGCTGGCAGCGAGTCCCCAAATCATCCCCCAGCAGAGACGTAACACCCCAAGCAGCAGCAAAGGGCTCATGTTCATCATTCTTTACGGCCCCGTCCATCAGGTGGCCCCTGGGGTGCTTCAAGCCCCTCTGGTACCCATTAAAAGAGTCAGATCCGACTTAAAAATCAATTTAAATGCTTGGGCTGAGCCCTGCCCCTGCAGGTCTGGCACACCGTGGGGGGTAAAACAGGGCAAAAAAGCCATCTGCATCCACAGAGTGCTGAGCAGGACCCTGGAACCACCTCCCCCAGCAGCGAGGCCACCTCTTCTCAGGTGTTGCAACTCATTTATTAGATCTCTCCTCTCTTTTCTCCTCCACCTTTCACTGTCTTTATTATCTTTTTTCCTTTCCCAACCAAAGGGAAAAGGAAGAAAAGGAAATCTCTCCACCACAATAGCGTGTCAGGCTCCTATCATTTTCAAACCCTCCTCTCCCCTCCCTTTCAACTCTCCTTACTTAGCAGAGAATTTTTCTTCATTAAAATTAAGCCTCATTTCAGGCTCATCTTCTTTTCTCCCTCTCCTTTTCTCCAAATTGAATGAAACGTGATCTCCATCAACCTGGCCTCTCCTCCCTCTCCTCTCGCTTTCAGAACCAAACCTTCCTCACTNCCAACCATCCATCCATCCATCCTCCTCATCCTCTCCTCTTGCTGCTCCGGGAAATCAGCCCCACTGCAGGCTCCTGTTTCTGCCAGGAGCTGCACGACTCCCCCCTTCCCTCTCCCCCCACACATCCCACTTTCAGCTCATTCTCCTTAATTGGGAAGTATTTTCTCCCACATAATGGAACGAGACCTTCTCCTCTCATTTTCTCGCTGCCGTTCTTTACCTGCCTTAATAATCCTGCAGCTCCCCTGGAAGGCAGCAGGAAGGGACTGGGGGGACCCTTCCATTAATCCCCACCCTGCGAGAGACGCCGAGCGGCTCAGCCCACGCAAGCCTTGGCATCCTCTCGTAGGAAAAGCAGCCAGATGGCTACAGCAGGACTTTCCCCTCCCCTCCAGGTTTCCAATAACCTGTGGCATCACTGGATGGTCAACAACTGCTTCAAAAGTGCCTTGGAAACGACACCAGGCACAATCTGCACATCCAGCCTGACCAGAGACCCGCCTTGGCTCCGTGACCAGGGGCCAGCAGGGATAACCCCATCCCACTTCCCAATTTCTCCCACCTTTGCTCTCCCCTATGCTGCTTTCTCTTCCTCACTGCACCTTTTTCTCCACCAAAAAGAAATGTATTTAACATTCTCTGATGCTCAAGGCCAGCCGGCTCGTTAGCTCTGCTACACCTGGATCAGGATCTGGAGACAAATTGCTGCTTCATTATAGGAGCTGAGGCTCTAATCCATTTTTTTTTTCAGGCTGTTTAACTTGTAAGGACAACAGATGGATACAGGGCTGTATAATGCAGACTCCTTAAGATCCATCACACAGTCTTGGAAGTGCAAAAACACAAAGCTGAGGAATGGGAAACCAGAGCAGATCTTACAGCGGTCACCTCAAATTAGGCACAAGGAGAAAATGTGCCAAGACTGGAACTGGACTGAAACTGCCAACTTGTATTGCTGAAGATGAAAGGAAAACCAAACTTTTCCCCTCCACATCCCACAAAGTCATTTAAGTTTTTTTTCACTTTCGTCTCTCCAGTGAAAAAGAACGAGGAAAAAGTTCAGTAAAAAATTAGCTAAGAAATGAACATGCTCCTGCTTTAGTTTCAAAGAGATGATGTGCAACAGCCACAGCCTGAAAACCTCCAGTTTTGCTTTGGGTTTTTTCACAAAGGCAATGGAAAACTTTGACCTACCAAAAGACTTCCTACAAATGCTCCAGATGAGAAAACATCCAGCAAACATCTTCCTTTCGGCATCTCAGACAAGAGCTGAGCTCACCTGCAGAGCTCTCAGGCAGCGCAGGAGGCTCTCAGCTCTCTGTCCCCTGCCCAGATGTGCAGCACATCTGCTGACCCTGCCAAACCAGCTGCTGGCTTTCTCCTGTGCAGAGCTGCAGAGACCTGGAGGTGCTGTCCCGGTGCTTGGATCCACCAGAAGTGCACACAGACACCGACACGTGGGTATGGCACCCGCAGGGACCAGCGCCCTGTGCGCCCATCCTCACCAAAATCCAGCTCTCCCCAGCCTCTGCTTAGCCAGAACACAGCAGAGAACAGCAGCACACGCTGGGAACGCCCTCTGGGTACCAGCCCGGGCAGAGGTGCCACGGAGGTTGGCTGAATTTCTCAATCATCGGCCATGGAGAGGCGTTTCCACTCCCCCGTGCCTGTAACTGCTCCTCCCTCCCTGCAGCAGCAGGTGCCTGGGAGCACTCATTTCCCTCTTGTTTGGGGGCACGAGGCTACAAACGCTGGCATTTCTCAGGTCTTTGAACACTTCAATGCCCTCGGAGGGGATACCGAGCTGGGGAGCCCGGCGTTCACCCCGGCACTGCCTGACCCTCCCGAAGGAGCCTCTGCTGCAGCCAAGCCCAGGGGCTGCCAAAGCAAACCAGCGCCCGGCCTCGGGGCAATTCCCTCCCTGCAACACATCCCAGGGACATCTGCATCCCCAGGGATAGCAGAAGACTCAGAAATCACGGAGCTCATGCAGGGATGGGCAACCATCCTTCCCAAAAAGCCAGCAAAGCCCCCGGGAACACTCCACCTTTGCAGAGGAATCTTTGGACGCCCGCCACAACATGCTCGCCACTGGTTTAGGGATTTGCTGGGACAATGGCAGGACAGCAGCTCCTACCCAGGGGCAGGAGGATGAATAGGCACAAGAATCCCCATTTAACACACACAATAGCCCAGCCTGGCTGCCCGTGTAGGTTCACCCGGCATTTGTTCGCGTTTCTCGCTCCTTGGACTCTCTCCTGGTCCCTCCCAGAGCTTGGAGGCAATAACTTGCCTTCTTATCTGACCCAGAAGGACAGCCAGCTGTCAGCACACAAACACGGCCTTTGTTTATCCTGAAATGAAAGCTCAGTTAATTAAAACCAGAAATCACTTTCTCTTATCTGCAGCCTCTGGCCCCTGTGGCGGGCAGGAGGCTCTGGGGCCACGCTCACGCCCTGGGCTGCTGACAACAGCCCCCACACAATGTCCCAAACACCCTGCCAGCGCCTGCTGCATCCTCCCTTTGGATTCATTCATGGGAAATGGGAATTTGCAGGGCAGCGAGAGCTTCTCCACATTCCCAGGCAGGTCAATGCCGCTCAGCACTATCCCATTCCCTGCCCACAGAGCTGTGGAGCGCCTGGCTGATGTGCAATGAGCTTAACAGTCTCAGGGCTCTGAGTTTGGAATCCTGGGTCGCTCAAGTCCATTTTGCTGTCACAACTGTCCCCTCGCAGCCCAGCACAGCATTTTTTCAGCCCCATGCAGAGGTTTCACCCTCCTCTTCCTGGCCGCCAGTCCCGCACAGTCACCAGAGGGATCACCCTGGCCGGGGCTCCCAGGCAGGGGGTGCTGCCCAGAGCCAGCCCCGCTCCCAGCACGGCTCTGGGAGTGCTGGGAGCCCTCGCCAGCAGTAATCATGGTTATGCAAGGCAGGAGCTTGACAGAGTGCCAGTTCTGCATGCTGAAAATTGAAAGCGATCGACTTCCACCTCGCGCGTAAGGCAGAGAAAATCACATTCAACTCATTGAGAGGCTTCAACAGCAGAAAGATTGATCAACTTGATGAGAAGTGACTCTCTCTCTCTCTGCCGTCCTCCTTCCCCCCACCCTCCTCTCCTGTTGATCCCAGTTTCAGCACAAACAAGGGAGCCAAGGGCCCGAAAAGGAACCCATGTGCTGCTGGCTGGGTCAGATATTTGTGAGAAATCCTTCCCTGGGAGGGTGGGGAGGCCCTGGCACAGGGTGCCCAGAGAAGCTGTGGCTGCCCCAAACCTGGAAGTGTCCAAGGCCAGGCTGGACAGGGCTTGGAGCAACCTGGGATAATGGAAGGTGTCCCTGCCCAGATGAGCTTTAAAGTCCCTTCCAACCCGCACAATTCTGGGATTCTATCCCAGGGTCAGTTGTCTCCAAACAGATCAGAGCCACACCAAAGTGCAGAGGATACCTGGTGATGTTCCTGGGGAGCACAGGGGATGCAGCAACGGGCAGCACCTCGCTCTGGGGGCACAAGGAGGATGCCCAGGGTGAGGGACCCCATCTCCCCGGGCTCCCTGCCCACACACAGGCTGCCCCCTCCCTCCCCTCTCGCCTGGCACTCCTCACTTCGCCATTTACACGTGTCACACCAAAACCTTTCTCATTAAGCGGAAATTGAATTTCGTTAATTAAAGCAAAAGAAATCAATTAACCTTATCAGCAAACAGGAGCCATTGGAAAGGGAATAAGGAGAAGGCAACCCTCCCTCTCACCCCGAGCCTCCCCTGGATGCTCAGAGCAGTGCACGGGCAGCTCACCATGGGCTGCAAACAAGCGAGACGGGACTGCGGGGAAGGTGGGGAACTGCTGACAAGAGGAAAGGGATTTCAAAGCAATTAACACCCCCAAGATTTACCATCAGGTTGACAAGCTCTCAGAGTAGCCATCACTCAAACGTAAGGATTCAATTAATTTTTTTTCCCCTCTTCCCCCAGCTCCCCTGGCAGCTTTGCACGTAGTAGCAGAACGACTCCAGTGTGGAAGGGAGATTTAAAAACCAAACAGAGCAGAGTGATTTTAAAAGAGATAAAAGCATAGTTTCCCCGTGTCCCCCAACAGCCAACATTTGTTTTTCCTTCCTTTGCTGTTCGCCTCACGGGCACAGCTCAAGCGCAGCCATTTTGTCACTACCCCTGGATATCTGTACGTGCTTGTTTGCTTTCTCATCTTGCAGACCCTTAATCCCAGACTCGAGTCTCGTAGGGAAGGGCTGGCTAGTCTGGGATGTTTAATTCATGCTCATGGTCCCAGAAAGGACCTGGCAGTGGCTATGCCACAAGACCTGTCCCTAGTAGAGGTGGTGGTGGTGATGTGACAGGAGACACCCACGTTTAAGCACACTTTTAATCTGATTAAGACCATCACTCAATAACTGCATGATTTTTTTCCCAGCCACGCAGGACAGGCTTTACCTACAGCCCCCACCCTGTGAACCGAGTCTGTGGGACCTCCTGCTTTTCAACACCACCCTCTGCAAAGGCAGGGAGTGAGGGAAGCTTATCCCTGCTTCCTGTGGGCAAGGATGCTCCAGAGGAGAGCTGACATTCAGGCTGCTGGTGGAAATCTGCAGTCTGAGCATGAGCCTCTCCTCCAACCCAGGCAGATGAGCTCAGCTCCTTGCTGCTTCAGGTTGTCTCTTGGGGTGGATGTTTGCACCCAAATCTGCTCTGGCCAATCTTCTCTACCTCTAAAAGCCTCAGCTGAAGGACTCCTTTAATATCCCAGTCTCTCCATGCAATAAAAGCATCACAATAATAATAGCTTCTGCTGAGCACCCTTAATCTGTAGAGATCCAGGCACTTTAGAGAGGAGCAAAGCTATTATATTGAGGGGACAGCAAGAGAAAAGAACGGGGACACGGGGAAATACAAGGATTTGCACACGGAAATCAGCAACCCAGGCAGCACAGACCCCCAGTCTCCCACACCTCCCTCTGAAGACTGGGAAACAGAGGCACAGCCCCAAAATTCAGGCGGGCTGAAGGCATGAGCAGGGCAGCAGTGCCCACTGAGGGCGATTGCTGAGAGCAGGGAGAGGGAAGGGGTTTCCCTGAGCAGCTGGAATGATCCCTGCTTTCCTCTGTGCCCCTGAGAACAGAGCTCTCAGGGGTGATGAACTCTCCCATGAGAAATGGAGAAGGAGTCCAGTTCCCCCAGTGTCCCCACCCCCAGAAGGGCACGGAGTTGTCCCTTCTCCCCCACCTCCCACAGCTTCTGATCCTCTCAGAGCCCACCCCCCACCACCACCCCTCACCCACCCCCAAAACACTGCCCAGGGGAGGTACCCCAGCTCAGGAAAACCTTTGTGACCCCCCCAAGTTGCCAGTTGGCTGAAGAGACCCTCAGCTATCCCGGGAGAGGGTTTATAAAGGCCCACCATGGCATCAAGGAGCCAAAAACCCCCACTCTCCCCCCAAAACTTTCCTGCAGTCTTTGCTCCCCCTGCTCTGTCCTGCCCTCAAACACCCTCAGCCAGCTCTCAACCCCCCTCCTCCTGCCTGCACAGTGCAGAAAACCCTCCTGGAGCAGCCTAATGAATGAGGTGGGCTCATGCAAAGCCTGAGCCCAAGGACGAAATGAGATGGAGATCTCCCTGGCTGATTCAGGGATTTTCTTCCACGGATCAGGATGCTCCTCCTGGGAGCAGGACTGGCAGACCAGGAGAGCCCAGGAGTTAGCAGAGAAACTTTCCTGCAGGAATCTCATCAGTGTGAGGAATCCTCGGGTGCAGGGCCAAACCAGCGTGTGTTTTCAGGAGCCCTGAGAAAACCAGGGAAGAAAAAGATGCAAATATCCCAGGAATGTGCCCGGCAGTCTTTTGTGTGAGCACATTAGAATACAATAGAAATGTGACTCAAAAAAGGCTCAACAGAATAAATACTGCACTTATAATAGGCCTCGGGGAGAGAAAGAGATTTAATGGCAACATATTAAATGTAAATCAACACAAAAGGTAACTGGGAAAGGAAGAGATAGACCAGCTTAGGGATTATAGCACAAAGCTGTAATATTTACTCACGAGATTAAGGCACTTATAGGAAATGAAATATTGTCCTTTGGAAATAATTCAATCCTTTGCCTTTATCCGGGAGGATTGGGCACATCAAGCTGTTTGAGAGATGCAGACATAAATTCACACCTAATACTAGTGGAGGGATGGGGACCTGCATCTGTCACGGTGCTCTACAAGAGCTCCAGGTTTTCCAGGGGAAACTCATCTTGGAGCAGCAGCCCCTGCCTGCACATCCCTGCTGACACCCAGAGCCGCTGCGAGCAGGGACTTTGGATGGCTTGGATGAAGCAGAAATGGGTGCTGAGCATTTTACAGGGGACCTTTCCTCCCCACAACTCCCACTCATCCAACACATCCTGGGATCTGCTGCCCTGCTGGTCCCCAGCTGCTCCCCTTGGCAGGATGATGAGGGCAACACTGCTCCCACGTCCTTTCGGGGAAGGTGATCTCCATCACCTCGACCTCGAGTGCCTCAGTTTCCAGAGCTGCAGTTTGGGATTGTTTCCCTGCTGTGCAAGAAGCTTCAGCCAGAACATGCTTGAGGAATGCGACGTATTGTCACCGCACATAAGTTATCTCCCAGTTTACCGTAGTTTTTTTCAGGCAAAAATAAAATTCCTACAACTCAATCTGATTTCCAGGTGCCAGGCAATAAAAAAAGACAATCTTCTGATTTCGCAGCTGCAAAGCTTCCCCTAAAGCAGATACCTCAGCTACCTGTACGGCCCCAGTCAGCAAAGCATCTTTAGCACCTCGCAAGCTTTAATAGACCTGGTCCCCTGCAGCCCCCCGGGGAGGCTGGGAAGTGCCATTATCTCCTTTAAACAGGCAGGGAACAACGGCTGGGAATCGTCCAGCTGCACTGGAGAGCTGCCCAAAAACCTTAAATTAAGCGGGGCACTGCCAGGCAGCCAGGCCGGGCTTAACCGCTCCTCACTGCAGAGAACTTAGTGCTGCCAAACCTAAGGCATCCTGGTGGCTGAGATGGACAGTTTAAGGCTAAAAATGAAATCAAAACCACAAGCAAAACCTCCAGAACAACGGGAGGGAAAAAAAAACAACCAAGCAAATAAACTAACCAACCCAGAAAACGGTGGAGAAAAATAAATAAAGGGGGGAAAAAATAAAGAAAAAGAATGCTTGAAGTCAAACAAGAAGTCTTCACCATCCTTTTAGTCAGACAGGGAGGCAGGAAAGCCAGACCTCCCTGTGGAGCTGTCTCCGAGATGTGCTCAGCACAGCACAGCTCCTGTCCCTTTCCCTGCATTATTTTTTTAATAACCAGCTCCTGGTGGAGAAAACAATATCGGCGCTCAAGTGCTGCTGCAGGCTCGGGGGAGGGAGCCCAGCCGGGCTAACGGGACCATTAGAGCTAAAATCAGCCTCCACTTAAACGCTCCCGGGTTAATTCCGCCTGACGATCAACAGCCTCTTCAGCTGCCCTGCCTCGGTGTCCCCCGGAGTGCTCCTAACCCGGAGCATCCCACGGCCCTGAAGTGGTTAATGCCACTTAAGAGTGCTCGGGGAAGCTGACAGACACAGTCCCACTCTGCTCCTTATTTAATAATAATTACCCGGATAGTAAATGCGACCCTGCTGTTTTGCTCACTTAGATTTTTTTGTTTCCCCAGCTATGGCAGTGTCACTTCTCCCGAGGCGGCCTCCCCCACTCGGCAGAGTGAAATTGCATTCTGATTCTATTAAACGGTACTAAATGTCTTCAAAATCAAAGAGCAAATATAATTTAAGTGCCATTTGGGTCTTCCCACAGGTTCTCAGCTGTTCACTCCGCAACCAACCTGTAGAAAGCTGCCTGGTGACAGGGGTATAGTTTAAAGGGAAGCACGCAGCCGGGATATACAATACAGTTCCCTTCCACGACACGTCCTTTATGGAAATTCACAATGCACCGTGGTTACAGCCTAAAACACAGCGGCTGCTCTGATCAGCAGAGAGGAGGGGAGAGGGAGGACGGCGGGAGAGCTGGGGACAGCATTGTGCATCTTGGCACTGCCACGGGGTCTGTGCCCACGGCAGGGAAATGCAGGAACCCTGCAACTCTCCCCTGGATCCAGATCTCAGCACGATGCCAAGCACAGCCCAAAGACGCTGCCCACATCAAAGCCCTGGGAGCCCACACAGACCTAAGCACATCCCACTCTCCTCAAAACACTCCCCTGACCCTGTTTTTACAGAGAGCCTGGCAGGATGGAGGAGCAGAAAGGTTTCAGCAGGGATGGGATGTGGGGCAGCCCTTCCAGGGAGATCCCAGCAGGAGCAGTGGTTGCCAGGCAGGGAAGAACAGGGAGGAGTGATTGCTCTAGCAAGAAAGAACCTGTACGCAAGAAGTTAAGATGATAAAGTTAAGGTGTTGGATATATGTTGCAGTTTCAAGGGTGGTTTTTAAGGGCAGGGGCTCAATAGAAGCAAAAAGCACTTAATTATAAGTGCTCAGAAACAGCAGCTGACCTGAGGTGCTTTCACACTCCCAGCAACCATCAACCAGCAGTGTTTACAGGCAAAGTGCAGCGCAGAGAGAGGAAATCTCCTTTAAGGCACCCGAGGTTGGGTACCAAACTGGGAATAATCTCACACGAGCATCTTCTTGGCATGGTGCTGGCTCCTGGTGAGGCAGAGCCCACCTACAAAGGAGCAAGGCTGCAGCCAGCACACCTCTGCGAGGCGAGGAGGCAGCCTGCCAGCTGACAAAGCTGCTCCTTAGCTCCTGCTGAGGAGAGAAACTCTCCTGGGGGCAGAGCCCAAACCATCACATCCCCACCAGCCAGAGAGAAGGGAAGAAATACAGCTGTGTACGGCCTTTCTCCACTCTAGTGAACAAAACAACAGCGTCTCCATGCTGGATTCTGCCAAGTCAGTTTTTCCTCCCCCTTCTCCTCTGCTGCCGTGTTGTGGATGGACCCAGTTGGCTCCATCAATGCCCGTCCTCTGCCTCCAGCACCTCACCCCACAGCCAGGGCACAGCTGCAAATCTGAGGGTGCTAAAAATGTAGACACAGAACGCAGAGCTCGATTTGAGCGTCACTAACAAAAGCCACCACGAGGCAAAGCTCATCTGGAGCTGCCCAGACCAGGACTCGCTCTTCTGCTCCCTCAGCACAAAGCCACAAATAGTTCAGGCCCTTGCTCTCCTTTGAGCTGGTGGAAGTGACTAATTGTATTTTGAGAGAGAAGCAAATCATCGCTCAGATCATCTGCACCAACTCTAATAATAGCTGGTCTCCCTGCAATGATCTGCCACGCCGCTCTCAAGCTGCTGCCTAAGCCTCATTAGGCAGCAAATGCTGTGCAAAGGCTCTGTGAGGTCAGAGTCCAAGGTTGTGCCCTGCCAGGCCAGGGCTCCCTCCTCGAGCCACAGCAGCATCCCCTAAAACCACTGAATTTCCAGGAAATGGAGCCCATTTGCAGCCAGAAGGAGAAGCATCACACAGAACTCCGGGCTGCTCAAATCCAGCGCACACAGGAGCAGCAGGATAACAGCTCTCCAAAAAGTACTCCTGGCTGCTGAAGAGGTGACCCCGATGTGCAGCTTGGGAGGCTGGAATTGAAGCATTCTGTGGTGGATGTGAGGTCGTGGCATCAGTTGCCAGACATTCCCTGAAGCAGCACAGTTCAGGGGGGTGCATTGCCAGCACCTCAAGGACCGCAGCTCCTGCTCCTTGGTGGTCTTTCCAAGCTTTTATCCCCACCCCTGGGCACTTCTGGTCAGTTTGAGACCAGGCAGGAGGTTCCTAAGGAAATCAAAGGATTAGCAGGGATGAATTCAGTCCTGACTCCTGCCCCCATTGCTGCAGAGGAGCCCCAAGCCCCAGGGATGCTGCTCCAGCCTGAGGCACTGCTCTGAGTGACACCACAGGAACAACCTTTGGGTATTACACTGCTGCCTGGCACCCAAGCGTTTGCCAGGTGTCCTTGTCCTCCCCCTATCCCCTGACCAGCCACAGGAGGAACCAGAGACCTGTTTTTAAGCCTGCATCGTTCCCCTGCAGCGAGAGCAGCCCAGGGTTTTTAAACATTCAACACCTCCTGGCCAGCCTGGCCTGCACTACAGAGCTGCTCAGATCAAAAGATCTTCAGCTCAGAAGATTAAAAGGCTCCGGGGATGGGTAAGAGGATGCAGAGCTCTTCACCTCGAGGTGGCTGGCCCTGTTTCTAGGTCAGGAACAAGCATAAACCTGTTTCTGCTGCAGCAGACGAAGCAGCCAGCTTGGCTCCAGCTCCTGGCTGTCAGCTGTCCCCTTCTGGGGGACCAACAGGAGCTGGGCTGGCACCACTTCAGCACATAAACACCCTCAGGGACCCGAGACGGGCTGAGGCCACCCTGCTGTGTGGCCATGAGGGAATATTTTGGAGGGCATGACTCAAAGCCCACACCTGGGGCGAACAGGGACGTCCCCGCACGGCGCAGGAGCTCTCCTCTCTCGAGGGCCGCCCCAGCCCTCTCCGTGCACCCTCTGGAGAGAAGCGCGGCACGCTGAATTCACGCCTCGGCTCCCTCCCCGGCAACTCGCAAGCCCGGAATTCTTGGCTGGGCTGGCAATCTGGCACTTTCTGCCGGTGCCGACCGCACGTTCGGGGAGCGGCGTTAAAAATATCCCGCGTGCCCGCAGCCTCGCCGTGCCGCCTCCCACGGGCGCGCCCCGCGGTGCCCCCTTGGCTCGGGGAGCTGCCGCAATGCAGGCGGTCGCTGCCGCCCTCCCCTCGGGTTTGCGGGGAGAGGTGGGCACCAGATGGATCCCTTTCTCCATCTCCTCCATCCCTTTCTCCGTTTTTGACCCCGCTGCACGCAGCTGGGGAGGTGCTGCTGAGGAAGAAGGGGGTGCTTTCAAGAAAGCCGCCCTCGAACCGCGGTTGTGGCGCTCTGGGGTGTGTTTAATTCACAGAACGGGAGAGCAGGACTGTGTCTGTAGGCTGGATGCAACAGCCTGGGCTCGGCAGCGTGCATGGGAGAGGATTTTTAGGAATTCAGGGGAGGTTCTCATCATCTTGGAGATGAGTCATCTGTTGTCACAAGCATGATATCATAGTTACTATGTCCTGTACCAAATGTTTCTGTTGTACGGCGGTTAAATCATCATCTCAATCCCCTGGAGTTTGCCGAGGAGGGGACAATTCCTTCAAGAGCTGATTAAAGTCACCTTCAAAATTTAAGGGTAAGAGCCTGCAGAGAGCTCTAAGTTGGTCCCTCTGTTCAGAATTAGCTCAAATAGGAAGGAGATCTTCTCCTAAAACCCCACCAAGCATCACCCCAGGCAGTTCTTGCCTTCTGAAAGGTGCCCAGCCAAGCAAATCCTCCAGGTTTTCTCCACCACCACCAGAGAGGTGCAGAGAGGGAGCAGTCCCATCTTAGGTCCCCCATATCTCCTTAGTGACTATGGAGAAACTGGGGCACCTACCACAGCTGGATTTGTGTGGAGCTAAAATGAGGCGCTGTGAAGTAACTCCCAGTCTCCAGAGAAACCATGTTTGCAAAGAGGTTCTCCAAAGGGTGCATTTATAACCGAGACTTTGACACCTGCCTGGAGTTGCAAGAAGCAATTTATGAGGCAGGGGGGAAAACAGTTTGACTGGGCTCAAGCCTGCTGAGCTGCAGCAGATGGCTCCTGCAAGAGTGGGGAAGGAGGAGAGACATCTCTACGCACTTACGAAAGGTTGCCTCCTCTTCTTAGTCTGCTCTTCCCCACCTCCTTCCCCACACTCCTCCTCCCCGAGACAGAGAAGATGCGGGAAATATGCCGGTGAATCCCACACAAGGCGCTACTTAACTGACTTCTCCAAGTTACTTCACTCCCATCCAATTTATCCAAACTTTGCAGGCAAACTGTGGCCCGCTGAGAGGAAACTTGGTCGCCTCATCAGCGTTCACATCACGTCAGCCTCGCCTTGCTTCACCTCGACAAGGGCTCACCACGTTCTTCGCGGAGACCTCACGCAGCTCGGCGGCGCGAGGTGAAACCAGGAGGCTCCGAAGCAGCATGGATCAAACCCAACAGAAATATTTGCACCAGGCTCTGTGAAGTGAGACCGCCAAGCTCCTCACGGCTTTAATTACGCCTGGCAACCTTCCACGGCGTTAATAAAACCGGTGGCTCTGCGGCACCTTTCCTCCCGCAGGTCCCCGAAGTCACAGCCCCGTGCAGGCGTGGTGGGAGCGTGTCCGCTGAGGGTATTGGGATGCAGCCACCTGTGGAGCGGGATGCTCCAGCTTCCAAGGCAGCCAGCAAGGCTGGCCGGGCTCCACCCTGCTCCTGCTTTGCAGGGATACACGGTGGGACCGGCTCCGTTATCCCCGGGCTGACACACAGCACCGAGCCTGTCTGAGCCAGCTCAAAGCAGAAGGTGATGGCTGGAACTGGAAAATGAGCAGCATATTCCCAGTCTGAGCATATTCCCAATCTGATCTCCTGACCTGGGTGCTTTAGTGGCTTGTTTCTCATGCCATTTATCTTCCCACTCTCCAGTTTTTCTAGTTTAAGTGCCCTTTTTCTCTTGAGTAGAGAAACCTGCTCCCCCCTCAGCCTGCTCGTTGTCTGCACTGCCCTGCGGGCTAACAGGAAGTGATCTGTGAGGAGGGGGTTCAGTAACTCCCACTTTCTCCTACATTGAAGCTTTTCCCAGTATAAACAAGATCCGAAATGGGACCAGGAAAAAAATACAAGGAAGCTGTACCCTCAAGGCCCACTCCATGCCTTATCTCAAGGTCACCTGCAGCCACATTACATCTTTTACCCAGGCGACTCCCTGGCAGCCAAAGCCTTGTTTAAGCCACAGACCTCATTTAAGCCTTTCCAGGAAGGAAACAATTTCCTCGACGGCAGAGGAACGGAATTATCGATTTGGAAAAACGGCGCCTCGTCAAGCCCGACACACACAACAAAGGCTCCGTCCTCCACGACCGGCGGAGGCATAGCAGGCGAGGCGAGCGGAATCCCACAAAACATCATTTAGAGGTATAAAATATTCACCATAAATTGCGAGGCCGCTCGGGACCTGGCATTCAAAGAGCAGAGAAGAAAGCGGAACCTCAGCGATGACATTTGTCTCCCCAGCTCAACTTTCTCCCAAAGCCCTGAGGAGAGATGAGAGACTGGGCGCACCGCTCCAGCAGCAAAGATCCACCTCCCATCCCGGGCTTTTAATCAGCATCTCCCCCAGTATTTCACCAGGACTATTAATACCTTTAACCCCGTTTTACTAGGGAGAAAGAGAAATAAAAGTTGTTTTAAAAAACAGCTGCCTCTCAGACATCCCAAACCGGATCTCCAGCCATTAGGAAACACTTCCAAGAGATAAGGATAAATCACAAGATGAGGAGGCAGAAAACTTCCACCAAGTCCCAAAGGAAAGAAGCAAGGGAACATTTTCTTATGGGTGGGGAAGCTGCTGTGTATTTATGAGGTTGCAGGGATGGAGCCAGGTGCCTGCACCCCCCGGAGCTGAAGGTGCCCAACACCCAGTCACCCAGCAGGTGCCTCCCCAGTCTGTATTTGCCTGGCACTGGGGAGGGGGGACACCTCACCCACTTCATCCACCACTCAGCATAAAAACTCCTCAGCTGCTTTCTGACGTCTTTCTTCGCTTTTTCCTTTCTTTCTTTGTCTCCTACCACACGCCCAAATTTCCCGCAGAAGGTGAACACTTCCCATGGAAATTTCACTTTTGATGAAAACCCAAGTTTCTGTCAAAGAACAACCCTGATTCCCCTGAAAAATTTTCCACCAACTCTAATAAGTAACAATAACACTCGGATCTGAACCGCCCCTGGCTTGATTTTGTTGTTTGCAAACGCTGCTGGAGGCTTTGCCCACCTGTAGTTATTATTTCATTGCTTTGTTCCTGGCTGTCAAACTTCATCTCTTTTTTTTTTTTTTTTTAACCTTAACACCATATGCTTCCTAATGAAAAACGTCTCCATATTCACACCTGAAATTAGAGTCTTGTGTCAGCGCTCTTTCACAGAGCCCTTACGGAATTTCACTCCAAGGCCCGAGGAAAATGAAAAGGCAAGAGAAGAGCCTTAAAGAAGAGAGAGAAGACCCTTTTTTTTCCCTCATCTCCCCACGACTGTGCAGCAGAAGACACCTTTCACCGGAGGTGTGGGCTTAGCTTTATGGAAAATTCAGATTTCAAAAGGGGGAGAAGAAAAGGGTTGGGGCATCGTTCACCGCAGCCTTGAGAACCACCTGGGCTTTTCCCACGGAATGGAGGGTGGGAAGGTCAGCAAGGCTGCCTGCTCTGAGCTGAGGAACGATTTAGCTGTAAAAAGGTGCCCAAGAGCCTCTTCATCTTGCCTGTTTTTGGAGGTGACCTTGCTGTTTGAGAAGATTCCCCGATGATACTCGATTTACTGATTCTCCTTGTCTTTCCGGAGGGCTCAAAAGCAGAAACCACCCCTCAGCCTGGGCAGGTAAATCCAGGTAAAGCTCCTGCAAAGGGAATGATGCCCCCGCAGGCAGCTCTCCCTGGGGTACCACGCACACGGCATCCCAAAAAGGCCTGAAAGCTCCCCCTGAGCAACACCCAAGTGCAGGCAGGGCAACACCACGGCTCGACAGCTCAACCCACTCTGCAGCACGCGATGTCCTCAGCACCACCGCGGATTCACGCCAAGGACAGGAAGTTTCAGAAGTTTCCAAGGAAACCTGACATGCTTTTGCAGGAGAACTTGGAAACGCAGACAGCGCACTGCTCGCAATCAGGGCTCAAAGAGCCTGCACGGCTGGAAAATTGCTGTTTGTTTTATGTCTCATCCGCAGCACCGGGCAGCTGAGCGGGATGCGGCGGGGGAGAGGCTGCGGATGCTCTGGATCCCAGCTCGGCACCTCGCGGCGGGGAAGGAGCCGGGCGCGGGTCGGAAACGCGCTCGCCATCGAGCTGTGCTTGGCCAGGAGTCATCTCCACGGCCCCTGCCCCTGCCAGGCCGGGCTGTCAGCGAGGCTTTCGCTTTACTCCCAGCAACCACTTAATGAGCCAGCACGGGGTGTTTAATTACACCGCGCTTCACGTGTTTGTCATTCCCGAGTCCTGGGAAACTCAGCCGAGCGGGAAGGGGCTGGCGTGACCTGCGGGCACGCAGGGCTCCAGAAAGTGCACCCAGCTCAAGCACCCACATTGTTTTCAGCCCTTCACTGTGGCCCCAAAAATTCTTTGCAAAGGAAGGTCCAGTGTTCCCCTGTTCTGCGCCAACAGCGCGGCCAGTTACTGCACCTGCTCCTCCCTGGTGGGAAGATGTAATCCCAAGAACTGACAGAAAACACCACGAGGATAATTAGGATTGCATCCTCCCAGTCCCCAAAGCCAGCAGGCAGCGTTGAGAAAGAGATGCTGGGAAGGAAGAAAAGCAGCTTGACAGCAGAGCTCCTGGATGCAAGACAGAAAAGCGAGTTGCTGCAGAGGAATTTCTGGAGGTATTTAAGGCCTGGATGAGGTCCTGCAAGAAATGTTTCTGTTTTGACAAGGAGGATGTGCGAGGTGGGAGGCTATTACGGTTTTCTCACAGGGATTGCAAAGCCTCAAGCAGAGGTCAGCGAGCAGCGATTGGAGCGATTCTCGCAGCCCCCGCGGGGCACGGGCACCCTTCGCTTCCCACCGCCACGTTCCCACCAACAGCCCACGAGGACTTCTGGCAAAAACTGCCACTGTGCTGTCAAGGCTAGAGAAAGAATAGGTTGAAAATGCATTTTGTTTATGTGTGGGCAGCTAGACTAGGGAGAAGATTTATTTAAGGCTTTAGGAAGGGTTTTGAGCCCCTTTTCCCCTCCTCCATCCGTTTAGCAGCGACCAGGTGTTTTCCTTCCCAGCTTATCCCTTGTCAAGAAGTCAAATGGCTTTCTTGCTTTTCCCCCTCAACACCAAAAATCTTGGGACCTGGGTGCAGACCCAAGCAAAAGACCAGGACCCCCTCAGCTTTAGGTGCAGGGCTCTCCAGCCCTGCTGGGGCTGCACCAGCCTGAGCTGCTCTAGAGTCAAACAGGAAAAAAGCATAGAATGAGAAAAAGAAAAAAAAAATTTAAAAACCCAGGAGAAAGACTGAAAATTGGATCCATTTATTTTACTTCAACCTTCCCCAATAGCTGCTGGTTATTTACCATTATCTCTCCTTGCAGTGCCGGTGTTGAGCTGAACTCCCCTCCTTAGGCTGCTGACAGTCCATGATTACCAAGGAGCGCAGCAATTCCTGCACAACCCTGCCCGAGGAAGACCCTCCGTGCCAGAAACAACCAGCCCCCCTCGAGGGGGAATGGGGGGAAGAGGGACCAGAGAGCCACAGAACCTGCTGAGATCACGCCAGGCACACAGAGAGATGAATTCTCCTCCCAGGGGCCCAGCAAGGAACCCCCAAGCAGCCACTGCTGCTCCCACCTTGCACCCACGAATACAAATTTGGAGGTGCCATGCATAAATTTTCCCCCTCAGCAGGAGTCTTGCCAAGGCAGAGATGTTTTCCTGCTGCACACCACAGGGATGATGACAGCGTTCAGGTAAAGGACATTGCTGACTGTGTCACCCTTCTGTGCTCTGTTTGCCCACAACAGAATTGGTTTGGCCTGGACAGCAGGGGGGACATGCAGCATCTTGTGTTTGGTAAGAAGATGTTGTCCCTTGGGAAGAGCTTTAACCAGCCTGGACCTCCAAGTGTGGATGAAGGAGCACTGGAAACGACCCACTGCATGATTCCTCTGAGATCTCCTAGCCAGCTTTCAGCAGCAGGGCAAGGAGCTTCACTATCCACCCCAGGTTCCCAGGGACGGGCAGGATGCTCCCCAAGCCATTCCCAAGGAAACACCCCTCCTGCTGAGATGAAAAGAGAGGGACCTTGGATGGGTTCTCCTCCAGAAATGAGCCCATCGCTTCCACCTTGTGCCAGAGGCAGGAGATGCGGCTCAGCACAAACAGCTCAGGCTGGGAGTGACCCCGAGCCCCCAGAGCTGCAACACAGGCACGGACACAGCAAAGCCAGTGTGACCAGATGAGGTCAGGGGAGCAAAGCCAAGGGGCTGCTTTTGGGTTTGCCTCAGCTCAGTCTCATTTTTCAAGCAATCCCTGGCCTCTGCCTCGAAGTCAACAGAACGCTCCTAAAGCCAGGCTTTTCCCTTGGGAAGTGGCCAGCTGGAGATGTCCTACACCTTAAAATATGCATCCTGCACCCCTTCACCTCTGCAACCCCCCTCGAGCCCCCTCTGCTGCATCCTTAGAGGGTACATTGGCTCCAGCTTCCTCCCATCTGTCTCAGGCAGGTCAATGCTCTGTCACCCTTCAACCCATCCCCACAAAACAGAGGGCTCCGGAGGGAGCTGCTGTGGGTGTCTTCCCAGATTTATGGCCTCTTTATTTATCTGTATTGATTTTTAAAAATGCTTTTGAAAGGAAAAAAAAAGGAAAAGAAAGAAAGGCACAATGACCCTGCTGATCCCTGGAGGCCTGGCAGTGATTACTGCTTAATGCATCCGTGGCTGCGCCGTGCACCTGGGGACACCCCAGCATCGTGCAGACATCCAAACTGGGACAAAAACACCCTTGCTCAGCTTTCTGGAGGTGAGCAGCCATCACTGGACTGTCCCCATCCCACAGATGGCAGGGTCCTGCAGCCAGTGGGTGCTGCACAAGCTCCCAGCTTTGCTTGTGGCTCCTGAAAGCCCCTCAGAAACATCTCCCTTAAGTGTAAAACTCACAGGTTACAGCAGCCCTGCTGTGGCTCAGAGTGAGTCGTTGCAATGATTAATTACCCTCCCTTCAAAAATTGGACACTGCTTCTCTTGTAAATGAGTCCAGCTTCACCTTCCAACACTGGATCCTGACACACTCCTTGCTGCTAGATTAAAAACCTGTCTGCTTTCAGCAGCTTCTCCCCCACAGAGAAATACGGAGACCACAACGAAATCACCTCTTAACCTCACTTTGATAAACTAACCAGGCAGAGATGCTTCCCTCGCACTCCAAAGCGAGCCTCACATGCCTTAATTTACCCACATGTTTCGTTTTCAACTTGCTGTGCTGGCTTCTTTCCCGTCTTCTTTTGAAAAATGCTCCCTGGAGCTGCTCACAGCCCTGTTAAAAAGGTCCTGCTCGTACATGTAATGCCACCTCCAAACACTGGTTATTCCTCACGTGTCCCAGAGACACTTCTTGCCCAAAGGAGCTCATATTCACGTTGAAAGAGTGACATAAACTGAGAGAAAATAAAGATTATTATTTCTGTTGTCTAGATGAAGGAATCAAAGCGCAGAGATGAAGAGATTTGCCTGTGGCCACGGGGAGCTGAGGAGCTGCCTGTGTTTACCAATGCCAATAATTATTTAGCAATCAGAGCATCAGTGGACAGCTCAGATCCTGCATCTTGCTGCTCTGGTGATACCCCCAAGAACCTCTCTGACCTTCACTGCCCTGACAACAGGATTTCAGCACCGAGGAGCACAAGCTCCTCAGGGTGGGAGGCTGCTCAGAGGGTTTTCCATCCCAGGGAAGAAAGGAAAAAGCCCTTCTCGAGCACCCAGATGAAGGAAAAAGCCAGATTTCCCACGGGATCCAGAGCCAGCTGTCCCAACAGCTCCATCAGCTGGAAATACTCAAACCAAGGTCCAGCTCAACCCTCACTCCAAAGGAGTTCTCTGCAAATTCTTGCCTGTGCCCCGTCTGACTAAAGGCAGGGCAACCTTTGCCTTTGGAAAGCAAGTTGGGACTCTTCCTGCACTCCTCAAAATTCACCTTCCTATTTCCTCCTCAGCTTTTCATAACTCCATGTCTTGGGATGGAAAGAACCCTCCCGGCCTCTCCTGCTCCCAGCAGAAACACCACGGTTTGGTTTGGCACTTTCCTGCTGACAGGGAAGTTCAAAAAGGGATTTTGAAAATTTTTCTTTATTCCCACCCAACATCCGGCTTCTCCCAAAGCTTCCAGTGGCCAAACATGAGGGAGAGGCATGGCAGCCTGCTCCAGCTGGGTGCTGAATGAGCAGTGCTAATTCCACCCCTGCCAGGGTACTTCCCATACATTCCAAGACAAGCACAGCCATCGGAAGCAGTCCTTATCACGCTGCCAAGTACCCGTGGCCAACGTGGTTCTCCTCACTTCTTTTCACACAGTCCCACCTCATTCCCCTAAGCCACCCATCAGACAGTCAGAGGAGATGAAGAGAGATCCCAAGATGCAAAGATCCCTTGGCTTACTCCTCTCTGGGAAGCTGACACGAAGGGATCCATCCCGTTCGCCAAACAGTTAAAAAGAAAACGGCCCAGCAGAGCACATCAAAACTGCACTTAAATTAACTTGGGATTGTTTTCCCTCTCCCCCTCTCGCCTTTTTTTATTCCTTTTCTTCTCCGTCTCCTGGCATCACGAACCAAATTGAGACGCAGGTGAATTCATTTTCATAAACTATCAGTTTCCATCAAATCTATCTAATCCATCTCTCTCTACAAAATCCCTTAAGCAGAAGATCTCGCTCCCACTCTGCCTTCCCCAGCTGTGTAAGCCTCGCAGAGCCGGCAGAAATACCAAGCGTGGGTGGCACTACAAGTTCCCAGCTCTCTCTAGATGTGAATATCACTGAGCTTACACGTCCTCGCCGTTCCCTCTAAAACATATGGCTTTAATGTAGCACCAGTCACTTCCCATCAAGATCAAAGTTTAAATATATCTGCGGCCCAGGACGGGCAGAGCGGGTGCTGCTTGTGGGTCCGGAGTGAGGGGCTGGGCTGGGATGGAGAGGGGATGATCCACAGCTGGAGGACGGCTGCAGGGAGGAACTAGGGATGCACAGAGGGAATGGGGTTTGGATAGAGGGACTGGGGTTTGGGAAGGGGGTTGAGCCAGGAACACACATCCCTCAGTGCCCATCCCTCCACGGATATGGCACAGCACCTCAAAATTCCTTCACGTGACTGGAGCATCCAGAGCAGCCGATGCTGGCAACGTTCCCCAGCTCTGCAACAGCTGAAAACTCACAATCCACACCATGAGCAGGGCACAAAGTCAGCTAGCCCTGCCTTGAACATCACACCAGCTTTTCCACAAACTCCACTTTGAACCCCTACCACCCAGGGACTCAGCCTGCCAGGCAGAGCGATGGCAGTGAGCAGGATTAGGGCTGGGGAGGCAGGGGAGGAGGCAGGAGGAGATACTGCAGCTCTTTCAGCATCACCCAAAAGTGTTTATCAGGACCACACACAAAGCTATTGGCCGCAGACTGAAGGCAGTTAGTGGCAAGTGTTTCCCAAAGCTGCTGGGAGCTGCAGGGCTCATCAGTGAATCTTAATTGGTTTTCTCTTAAAAAAACTCCAAACACATAAATTACAGCAATATAATAAACTCCTGCCTGTTTCTCGTTATTAATAACACCAACACAGCAAGACAACTCTGCAAGGAAACTTTCTCCAAATTCTCTCCCCCAAGATGGAGTAGCTGGGAGTGGGGAAGGCTCTGGCACCCTGGGGCAAAGAGCGACCTGGAGGAAGGAGAGGATCCCGACTGCTGGGATGACATCCTGGGGGATAAGACCGGGGCTGCTACAAGCTCCTTTTTGTTGGGGTTCATGTCCTGCTCCTGCCAGCCAGGTCTCTTTATGCTCATCTTTCATCTCCCTCCTTTTATTCCCTCTCCAGAGCAGGCACTTGCTCTCAAGAACTCTGTTTCTCTCCACTTTGTGGATGGCTCTTTCATCCCGGCCTCCGGAGGCTCCAGCAAAGCTCAAAGTCTCACCCTGGCCCAGGCAAAGCAAACATCAAAGCAAGGAGCTGATGCTCAGGCTCAGGTTCTGGTGCCCATCAGACTGGCACCTCCCAGCCTGCCCCAAGGCCATGCCAGCTCCGGTGGGTGATGAATCTTGGTGGGACCAACCAGATGGAAGGTGGGCAGTGGACCTCCAAGAGTTGGCATTCAGCTGAGAGCCAAAAGCACAACAGCAAGTCCAGTTTCCCTACTTCTGATTAATTTTTCCCTGATATATTTATTTCAGGTTAACAATCATAGAATGCCAGAATGGTTTGGGTTGGAAGTGACCTTAAAGACCCTTTAGTTCCATCCCCTGCCACGGGCAGGGACACTTTGCACAAAACCAGAGCCCTATCCAACCCGGCCTTGAAAGTACCAGACCTTATCTTAGTAAAGTCTCCAGGGAATTAATCTCCTTTTGAAGTGCTCCGTGATTCTGTGTCCCAAGTTGCAGGGCCAGAACCCGATGGGTGAACTGAGAAAAGGAGCCAGTCCCCTGCACAAAGAGCCAGATTGAAAACAGAAAACACAAACCAAAACAGACCTTGCTCCTTCTGCTCTTTTTTCCCTCCCCAGAAGTTGGTTATTTACACTTTAATTAAAGTGAGCACAATGTAACTCCGTGAGTTTGGCCGCTGAGCGTTGTCTCAGCTCGGGCTGGAAGATAAACAGGCTCAAATGCTCTCGGTGTGGCCCTTTTTCTGGGAAGCACGGGGATCACGCTCACAATTCATCTTAAACCATCGCAAGATGATGCCCATTAGAGGGGAGAGAAGGGGTGTTAATGAGATGAAGTGTGAGAATGGGGGGGAAATGAATAAAAGCAACAGCATGAATAGCACATGAGAGGCAAATGAAATAATTACTCCATTCACCATTGTTACAACAACACAATAAATTTAATGTAATTTCTAAAGGCCAACCGGTTTTCTTTCTTACTTGCTGCTTCTTTTTTCTCCCCCCCCCTTTTTTTTAAGTTCCTTTTTACAGTTTCAGAATTATGCTTTAATTAGCATAACATTTAAATTAGCGAATGGAATCTTAATTAGCTGAGGAAATAGACTTTTGTTGGAGTGGTTGCTAAAACAAATAAATCCTCTTCCTCTTTCAAGAGCCATTTGCTTATGGCACATTTAATAGCCTAGTGTACCATAAACAATTTGAGACAAGGATAAGTAATTAAATTAGAAAACATGCCGACAGAAGTAGCCCAGCCTGGCCTTCTGGAGCTACAAGGAGATAATGCAAACCTCCCTTCAGGAGGGAAAAGTGGCCATGCTGGGATGTTCAGTTTTTGTTTGCAGAATTCCAGTTGCCCGATGTTTTGGGTTGAATATTGGAGCCTCGGGGGGGTGTTTGAGCCCTGACTTTGAAGGAAGGCTCCCATGGGAATGCAAGGGAAGGGCTGCATAAAGTTCAGCCAGAAAGACAAACCCAGAAAGGATGTTTTGTCTTGAAGAAGGGGAAGCCCACGGTGGGGAGAGTGGGACAGGAGCCACAGGAAAGAGAAATTCCAAGAGAAGTTCCCTCCAGAAACTCTTTCAGCTGCTGGAGGTTCAGCCACCACAACACAAGACCCAGGTCAGGGACCACCTTCTGGGTTTCATCTAACTTGGCTCCCAGCCTGCTCCCTCTCTCCTGGGTAAGAAACATCTCCCCCAGCTTTAGCCTCAGCATGGCTGGAGAGGGACCAGCACCTGGACAAGGCATTCAGCTCACATGTCCTGAAATTCTATTCCATCCAAAATGCCCTCAGCAGGCAGCTCTCCTCTCTCCCTGTGCCAAGAGAGTCTCGAGTCAGGCAGCTCAGGCTGCAACATCCATGTTCTGCCTCCCTCACACTACGAAACATGGCAAATTTTTCCCATCCCTGAAAAGGCAGGATCCTTTTGTTAATATTTAGGCACGAGGCTTGTGGATGAAACAGGAAAAACAGACAACACCATCCAACCCATACCAAAGGGTACCACATGAACCCTTTGGGGAGGACACACTTCCACACCCTCACGTGCACAGCCAAGGTGCACAGCAAAAACCTGGACAGTCCCAGGATGCAACAAAAACAAGAGTCTTAAGCCTCCTGCACTCTCAGCTTTCAAGGATGAGCAGAGATATTGTCAGTCAAGAGAGGTGGGAAACAGCAGGACCCAGGGGAGGAAGTTTTTGTAGGTCTTCCTCTGCCTTGCAGAGGATTGGGAAAAGCATCATCACATCCAAAGCATCTTCCAGCTGATGAGCAAATCCCTGGGTGGCCTCTCCCTGCTGTCCCTCTTCTCCAGCACAACCCTGGCAGCTGAAGACGGAGCATTTCCAGCAGCAGGGCTCCTCTATCCCGCTCCGGCCAGGCAACTGCAGAGAGCAATAAAAGTTTAATGGCTCCCAGTGGGTCGATTCCAAAAGAATGAAAACGCTATAAATCCAGCATAGTGCTTATGTGGAGCTTAAAAACAAACTGCTCCAATCACACTTAGCGAAGTCGTCCAGTCTTCACAGAAGACAGGGATGAAAAGGAAAGATTTAACCTTAGCCATGCCTTGGGCAGCATTCAGGAGGGGCAGAAAAACAGTTTGGCCTCGGTGGGAAGACTTTGGTGGCTTTGTTTTTATTGAGTGTGATGTAAATCCTCGTGTGTGCGTCCCTGCCGCAAGGGCTCACGCTCCAAGGCATCTCCAGGGCTCGAGGCACATGTGGAAAATTGCCAGGATCAGGCAAAGCCCAGCTCCTTGCTTTCCAGACAAAGCCGTGTCGAGAAGCCCCTTTTAAAAGCCTTGCTCCGTGGTGTTCCCCCATGCAAACCTATTCCATCCCCACTGCCTCATTCCTGCTCTTCGAGCATTGTAACAGCCAACAGTTTTCAGTAACAGCCTCTCTCAAGGAAAATGCTCTGACACAGCTCTAACTCCTTCCCGGACACCGCTCTCTTTCCATCTTATCTCCCTTTCTGCCCTGCTTCACTACCCAGCTGTGGAGCTTCTTGGGAGGATGGGAGAAGCAAAACTCCCTGTGTGTAATCCCACCTCTCACGGCAAAAATGCCTTCGGAGCCTCCCCGAGGACGCCAAGGTGCAGCACAGCCCCATCCATCTTGTGTCCACCTGCTCCGGGGTGCTAATGAAGCCAGGGATGGGATGGCCTCAAATAACAATTAACCTCTGCTCTCCGCTGGGGAAAAGTCGATCGGCAAAGAGGAGCCAAATCCCGGCTTTTTCCACCCGCGTTCTCCTTTTCCAGCAGCAGTGGCAGTGCCATCCTCCGGGTTATTGGATGTCTCACTCCTCACAGGCTGCTCTGCCCTCAGCAAAAAGAGCTGCTAGGTCTCGGGGAGGCTGAGAAGAGCAGCATTTCACAAGAACACTGACACTCATCTTCTGACCTCAATGGCTGGGAAAACCCACGCCCCAGGCAACAAAACCATCCCAAACCAATGGCAAATTATCCAGGGAATTCAGATTCTTTCCCATTCGAAAACAGGTCATCACCTAATCCTCATTTCCCATTTCTTACACATCCCTTACCAGCTTTCACAGCAGAGTCACAGAATTGTTTAGGTTGGGAAAGATCTCCAAGACGATCCAGGCCAACCTTTGAGCCCAGCCAAACCATCCCACACAATCAAATCCCAGGAAACACCTTGCTCTGCCTCCAGTGGAATGTTGATAAATCGAGCCACCTTTGTTTCTAACTCCTGTAAGGACATCTTAAATACAAAGAGGATGTTTTGGTTCTGCTGGGATAAGGACCCCCAGCCTAAGGACAGGGTACCCTCCACGCACCCACAAACCAGTATATCCTCATTTTTTAATATAAAACCCTGTTTAATGTTTTGACCCATCACTTCTAAAGCCCAGAAAGCTGCTGAAACACCACGGCTGGAACACTGCACCGTGTAAACATCCCTCTGCCAGGAGACGGAGGCACCGGCTCTAATTACTCAAATTGCATCTACATTGCAGTCACAGAAGCTGAGCTGGCTTAAAACAAGCTATGCCCTCATCCCAAATAGCACTTTTTATGGACATACTTATGCACACTGACAAGAAAAAAACAACAAAGCCAAACAACCCGCCGGAAAAAGAGGCTCTCTTCTGGTAAAATTCCAAATGGCAGCCAAATTACGCATTATAACTACTGAACTTTTCTGCTTAGGATACTTCCAACCCTTCCATGCTTCGCTGAGGGCAGGGGATGCTCAGAGCACGAGTCGGGATGAAGATACTGGATAGGACTGGATGTTGCAGCAGTGCCAAACACTTGGAGCTGGAGGAATGAAGTGTCTGATGGAGACTGAAGCAAAACCCCACCCAATTCTTTCACTCTTTTCACAGCATCAGTTGTTCAGGGGGTTTTTTTAAATACATTTCAGCCCTCCGGAACTCAGACACCCCAAAATGGCCCAGCTTCATCCTCTAAGCCATTACTCCAGCGATATTTATAGTTTTCCAAGAACAAACAAAGCCATCACGCCGAAGCCTGCGCGTTAATGGCACAGCCCGGGGATAGATGGCTTTGGGGAAATCACTGTGGCGAGCGCGGAATGGTGATGGATGGGGGAGGAAAAGGGGAGAAAGGGAAGAAAAACCAGCAGTCTGCAGAAACGGGGGGGCAATTTGCAGACTTGAGTAGAGTCACACCTCCTTGCTCCAGTGACAAATCTGCTCCATTAGGCCCAGAAACCACACGTTGCCACCGCCGCGCTGCAGAGAACGGCTGGCGCTCGGTAATGGGCCTCACAAGGCAAATGCGAGCCCAAAACAAACACTTTTCTAAACGCCTCATAACTTTTCTGTTCCACCTGACTGCAGTCAAACCTGAACTCCGACCTCGCTGTTTCTGCCTCATGCTTCAAACCTCCAGAAAAAAAAAAAAACAAACCCAACAAACCAGGTAAGACCCTGAGCTGCATTCCTGGGCTGCACCAGCTCACAGTGCAGCTCTCTGATGCTCAGCACAGAGAATTTTCTTTCCTATGCTGCATTTATTTAAGGAAAAGCAAAGGGCTGGCACAGAGGTGGTGGGAGTGAGGGCTCCCCTCTGACCACCCATCTTCAGAGGAGTGATTTCAGAGAAACAGGGAATATCCTGAGTAGGAAGGGACCCACAAGGATCACTGAGTCCAGCTCCTGGCCCTGCACAGACACCCCAACAACCCCACCCTGGGCAAACCTGGCAGCGGTGTCCAAAAGCTCCTGGAGCTCTGGCAGCCTCGGGGCCGTGCCCCTTCTTTGGGGAACCTGGGCAGTGCCCAGCACCCTCTGGGGGAAGAACCTTTCCCTGAAATCCAACCTAACCCTCCCCTGGCACAGCTCCAGCCGTTCCCTGGGTCCTGCTGCAGCTCAGCAGACAGAAGAGATCAGTGCCTGCCCATCCACTTCCCACTGTGAGGCAGTTGTAGGCTGCCATGAGGGCTCCCCTCGTGCCTGATTTCCCCCCGCCCCAGCCCGAGGATGCTGACCCTGCTGTGCCTTGCAGGATTAACACATCTCGAGATCCACTGACGGGGAGATGCTGCAGGTAAGGGAAAAATGCGATTCCCTCGGACACAAACTCTGACATCCTATCTTAATCCTCAGCTGCAACAGGAGCGCTACCTTGGGATCTCACCCCGCGTTATTAAAGCACTCCAGATGGTTTTGATGGGGAAGAGACATTCATTGCGATACCCCAGACACCAAGCTGACATCTCAGCGGCTGCAGGAACATCACAGAGAAAATCGGTTCCCCGCCAGAGTGTTTGTGCAGCAAGAGGGAACTCGTGAACTGAAGCAGAAAATCCTCCACGACTGCTCTAGACTAATAATTGCCCAAACGCCGGGTGGTGGTAAAAAAAAAAACCAACCCACAAAGCGATGCCTGGCTTTGAAACGAGCCCCGCTCCTCGACCCGGAGGCAGCGGCTCTGCTGCCGCCCCGAGGAGGCGAGTGAGCCGCGGGACACGGTGTCCAGCAACAAATTAAACGCCGGCAGAGCCGCCTCGCTCAGCCCGGGCACCCCGCGGGCAGCAGAGATGAGCTCGCTGCGGCTCTGCGGTGTTTGCTCCTCTCCAGTCCCCTCCCGTGCATCATCCATCCGCAGCGCCTCTCCTCTCATCCCCACCACCTTCGCCTCCTCCCTCCCGGCTTTTGAATCTCGCCCTTCCCAGGGGCGCTGCCTCCCTCTCTCCCCCTGCAGCAGCGGCACGGAGGGACGGAGCCCGTGTGAGCATCGTGGTCATTCACAGGCGCTCCTCCCTCGCTCCCTGCCAGAATTCCAAAGGAGCAAAGCCAGCCGGAGCCCACCTCGGACTGGGAGGGCAGCCAGGCCGCTCGTGGCACCACGACGCCTTTGCACTGCTCAGAGGCCGGGCGGGACAAGCAGAGGGGACAGTGCCTCTCAGGAGGTGCTGCAGGATGCTCCCTTACCCCAGGCTAAGGCCGAGTGCTGGGAAGCATCCATCCCACCTCCCAACGCTCCGTCCTCACCCCGCACAGCGCTGCGAAAAGAGATGTCACAGAATTACCACATCACAAGTGAGCAGGGAGCCCGGCTGCAAGCAGAGGACACAGGCAAAGCTCCCAGCAGGGACAGGATGAAGGGGAAAGGCGGGCCCCGGGCCGGGGGAGCGGGCGGTCACAGCAGCCTAACCTTCAATCACCGCCAGGCAGCCGCGCTTGGCTGCGAGCAAAATAAAAAGCGATCGCTGCGGCCTTTTAAAGAGCAATATAATCGGGGGTGATTACCATACAGAGCGGCACGGAGAGAGCTCGGCACAGCGGGAGACTCACGGGGAGTTTGGCTGCTCCGCAAAGCGCAGGCTGGTGCTTTTCGAACCGTGCTGGCGGAGCATCCTCCCGGCTCACCCGCGCCTGGCAGCGCTGCCCAGTGCCCTCGCCGGGCACACGCAGCCCCGGAGAGCCAGGGAAGGGTTTCTGTAGGTGAAGCTAATGAGGCCGATCCTCAGCTGATGCTACTTGGCAAAACGCTGCGGGTATTTCGCTAATTTACACCACCGGAGAGTCCTACCCCAGACATCCATTATCATTCTGGGCTTTGGGCACGCTTGCTGACCTTGGTTCCCCCTCCTCCGCACGCTGGACTGTTTCCCCCTCTGCATCAGCAGGGCTGGAGCTGGTCCCTCCTGCCAGCTCGTGCCAGCACAGATGATGGCACAAACTGCACAAAGGGAGGGGAAATAATAACCGGGACCAAACCGCTTGGCAGAGCAGTGCCAGAGCCATATTCTGTCTCTCTCCTTCACATGGGAGATGAACAAAGACCTTTCAGGAGACCACTCGTGTGTCTGGGACAGGGAGATGCTTTTCTGGCTAAGAAATCCTGCCTGGAGGCAGGAAAGGGCATCACTTGAAGAGGCACTATTTGGGTGAAATAAAGCTCATCTCCAGCCAAGAGCTCCTATTTGAGCCAAGGTATCCTCATAGTGTGAAACAATCTCAACCATGTGGGTTTTGCCAAACCAAAGGCCATCAGAAATAACACTGATTTGTGATCAGCTTCCACAACCATAATAACGCAAGCCACACTTCTGGAATAAATCTGCCCCTGTCCACATGAGGTGTTTCCCCTTTTGAGAAGACCTGGGGCTTGGAGGGCTCTATGCTTGACCAGACAGCTCTAAACAGGACAGTGCCCTAGAGTGAGGGCCCATCCCACCTCTGGCAGTCGGGTATCCAGCACCAGAGAGGCCAAACCCTCGTTTTTGGGATCCTCTCCCTTCCACTGCTGCCAAAATGAAGACTAATGATGATGGTCCCACCCGTCCACAGCGTACAAGAACATCTTCTCCTTGAAGGGCAACAACATAAAGAGAGAACAAGCCCATTTAAAACTCTGCTTCCTCTGCAAGTCAAGCCCACGTCTGACCTGGCAGTGAGAGAACAGCTCAAATGATGATAAGGAAAACAGCAGATCAGGCAAATTTAGCCAGACTGGATTATGGGAGACCAGCAGTCTCCAGGTTCTCCACAGAAGAAGTATAGTCAGGAGTCTGCAGTGAGCTGTTCCAATGAGATGCAATAATTGAATTTGTTTTCATTTAATTTGAAGGACCTTTAATTAAAAGCCAAGCCTGTGTGTGCAGAGAGATAAAGCTGAGCACGTGGAGAGCGGGGGTAATTTGGGTGCTGAATGCAATAATTAATTGTAAACGTGGAGGTCAGGAGCCGGGCTCTATCTCCCTGCAATCAGCACGCGGCGCTGGCCGGCCGAACGGAATGGGCTCGCCAGCGCCGGAAACGCTTAAGTGATTTTTGAAGCCTTAATGGCAATTACAGAGCAGCGAGGAGGTTAATTTGCAGAGTTCATTAATCAGAGAAATAAACACGTCAGCGAGCGCCACGCAGAGGGGAAGCAGAGGAGCCTGCCTTGGAGATGGAGAAGGCCGACCTCGGCACCGGGGCTCGCCGGGGACTGGGGACGGCGTTCGCCTCCTCAGCCCGGGGTGAGCCCTGGCTTTTCACACCAAACCTTGAGCTGTGAAACCCCTGGCCGCTCACCCCGGGGTTCCTGCTAACCAGAGCTAAATATTCCCCAGCTCCACGAGGTGCTAACGGGATAACAAGACCACGTCGCTCTCCAGCTGGTGACTCCGCTCCTCTCAGTCCTGCTACTCCCTGCAATCTCATGGGTTGGTGCTTTATTTCTACTCCTGAAAAGCTCCTCAGCTCCTCAATAACCCAGCTCTGAAGTGACAACTGTCACCCTCAAATGAAGAATTCACCCCACTGCCAGGAGTCCTAAAGCCCAGCCCTCCCAGAACATCCTTCCTCCAAAGCTTGGGAAGACAGAGCTTGAACACAGCACCTTTGGTGTTATGTCAGGACACAGAATGTCTGTTAACGGAAAACACTTAGAAATAAAGAAAATGGCTCAAATTCTAATAGGCATTAGTGAAGTTAACAGGTGTGTGGCTTCCTGGACACACATCGTGAGACAAGAGTGGTGCATCATGGAGGAAATATCCCGGGAATGAGGTAAAATAATGTCCAAGCTGCAGCAGGACAGAAAGGGGTCAGGAGTCAGGGGTATCTCTGCTGCCTCGCACAGCTCACACAAAATGGAATTTTGCAGTGGGAGGAAAACCACTACAAAGGAGTGACGGGGGCTGGAATCGCCCCTGTGCTGAGCAGCAGGAGGCAGAATCCTGGGATAAAAGCAGAGCAAGCCAAGGCTGGAGATCTCCAACAGCTCCCTGTATTCCTGGGGATCTCCTGGCTTCTCTTCCCCTTCAGGCTAAGGAGAATAGGGTGAGGCTCCAGGGAAGAGCCCTCAGAGGGGGTTTCTGGAGGAGCTGGGTGGCCCATTCCCAGGCTGGTGGCTCCTCCTGTCCCTGCTGCAGTGGAACCAGCAGGAACAGGATGCACACACATGAAAGGTGTTTCAGAGAGTGCAGCACCAAGAGCTTTTTCTCAGGCTGGTAATTGCTCCCTGGAGAAAGGCTGTGCATTGCACCGATTTATTTCTTCCACTCCTTCCTTCCTTCCTCACGGATTATTTCAGGAACTCATTTCTGATGCTTTTTGGGATGTGCCTGCATGGAAGATCTGTGCATCCAAGGCAAGGGACAGAAGGGCTCCAAACCCAGCACAGACAGGACTTGCCTTGCTGATCCTCTTGTCCTAGTACAATTAACAAGAGCCAATTAGTCCAGCCATTGCCTTGGCTCCTCTGCCTCCTCAGGCACTGTTATCCCGGGGACCTCCATATGGAAAATGAGTTTTAAACACCTCAACAGACTTTGGGGATTTGTTTTTACAGGAGCAGCTGTGTTCTTCAAAATATTGAAGAGTATCTATGACATCAAGCGGAGTGCCAAGCTGAGCACCTGGAGCAGGATAATCCCACACGCCAGAACCGGCTGGGAAGGGATGAGCTGAGCAGGAGAGCTGCGAGAAGGACCCGGGGGTTGTGTGCAGGATGAACCACTGCTATGAAAAAGGAAATGAACCAGCCTCCAACAGCAGGAGATCCAAGGAAGCTGCCATTCCCCCCTAACTGGACCAGGGAGAAATGAAAAAGCAGCACACGTGTCCCTGTGAATTTGTCCCTGTGACCATGATCACCTCCTGCCCTTCTGAACGCTCTGAAGAGAGTCCATCGTGCCACTGATGGGCAGCTCAAACCATCTCCTCCATGCCCACCTCCTCCTCTCCCACTAACCCCAAGCCTGGGGACTGGCCAGGATCCTTTTCTGCCTGCTGGAACTGCACGTAATTAAACATTTTAATTAAAACCTACAAGAGTGATTGCCCTGCCGTCCTCTGAAGGGAAGGCTGATCACAGCCCTTTTATCCACTCCAGCGAGTGGCCCAAGGACGTGATGCTGGGCAGCAGTTTTGGGTGGCAGCAGAAGTGCCTGTAAGGAGCCAGGTCCTTACCTGCACCTGAGCAGAGCCAGAACCTGGCATGGACACAAAACCTGGACACACAGAAACCTGGACATGGAGACAGGAGGATGCAAAGCACCCAGGGAAGTGCATCCCTCGCTGCACCTCATTCCTTCAAAGGATTTAAGACCTCTGGAAAGCCCTTCAAGAACTGTTTCCACACCACAAGCAGCCTCAGTTGCATTGGGGCTGGTGGGGCACACCAAGGCCACCTTGCACCAGCTCCATCCCTGATCCTCCACACCCTTTCCCTGCTGCTCTGCCACCCCTGGGCCAAGTGCCCGAGGCGCTGTGGAGGCACAGAGCATCCTCGGAGCGCTCACCCTGATTGCAAGTGAAGTGTTTGAGCAGCATTTCAAAAGTTTTCTTCCCCAATGCCCGTCAAGAACAAACAAAGTATTTGTTGTTGGTGGAGTAAAAAATTCATCAAAATAAAATAAAATCAAATCAGGAGCAGAAATGCACACATCTCCGTTTGACTAAGTGGGGAGAGAACACGCTCGGAAACTTTTTGATCAGAGCAGAGAGCCTCAAATCCTAACAGAGAAAATGTATTCATAATTTATTAAAAAAATAATTTATAATTTATTTTAAAATTCATCAGACTCCTCTTTTTTTTTTTTTCTTTTTTTTTTCCTTTTTGCCTCCCTTCTGACAAACAAGATTTTCTGTAATTCCCGAGGAGGGCAACCGATGGGGACAATATTGCTGAAGGCTCCTCTCTGCTTTCAGAGGTTGGGAACATGAAAAGACAGAGCAGCGGTGCCAGAGACATCCCTGACCAGCATCCCTGCTGTCCTAACCCCTCCCAGGGATGCTCCTGCATCTCAGAGCCCTTCTCCCCTCTTCAGGGGCTTTACAGACCCAAAAATTGGAGCCCCCCCCCAACCTCCCTGGCTGCTGCTGGGTGCCACCACCTCACTGGGCTTCATCCAGTGTTCAGCCCTGGCTCTGACAGGTGAAGAAAAGCAGCCAGGCCACAATGCTGCAGCTCAGATCCCTCCTGCTGGACTCCTTATCCAGGAAGATTATGAGGTTTACTGCTGCTTCTCCATTATCCTAAATAAAACAGCCTTTCAAAATTGCTTCAGACATATTAGATCATGTACTTTTTACACTTCCAGAGACACTGGTTATAATATCTTCTTAACAACACTGGGCAGAATCTATTTTCTTCTTCCACTGAGCTGAAAAATACTGTTTTCTCAAGGAAGAAGAAAAAGGAGGAGGGGAAAAAAAAAACCTATTGATTTTGTTTAGGGTCAGAATAAAATATCATTGGAGTGGGTGTTGAAATCCTCAGCCACAAATTACTTCCAAAGTGACAGTTTGGGCTGTGAAGATTTTTCTTGTGAAATAAAACAAAACAAATGAAACATTGTGTTCTTCCTCTCTGTGTGCACGTTTGAGGTTTCCACCGGCTCCAGCTGGTTCCTGCTGGGTATATTTAGCGTTTCAATCTACTCTCTTCCCATTCCCATCCCTGCTGGAGCTGTTGCACGGCCAGCACCAAACCCTGCTGCCCAGATGGAGGGAGGCAGAGAGAAATTTTTTTCGTGGGATGAGGAGGGATGAGGAGGGACAAGTCCCAAAGCCACAAGCAGAGGAGAGGTTGTCCCCTCCGATCCTCGGGGGATGCTCTTGGCTCTCGCGTCTCCCTCCATCCGTGCAGGAATGAGGATGGTACCCAGCAGGCCGTGATTCAGCATCCCCCTGGCCAGGACTGGCTCCTCTCACGCTGCTTTTGAAGGCAAAAACACCCCCAGGAACCTCCAAACCGCAGAGCTCTCAGCCAGGTTTCACTTCTCCAAAGAGTCAGCAAATTAACCCCCATTTATATGCACAACCCACTTCCCTCTAATCTGTCCATCTATCTCTGCTCTCTGCTGCTACAAGAGATGAGTATTGGCTTTAAATACAATAAATTCTTTATAAATAAAGAACAGGCAACACTTCTGAAAGGGAAACCAGATGTCTACCTCGGGCTTCTGTGCTTTCTGCTCCTCGGCATTGTGTGCGGGAGGTAGGAACACGCCCCCGGAGTGAAGAGACCCGCAGGTCCCTGCCTCCCGCTCTCCATTTTATTTTATTTATTTAGATTTATGCAAATGCAAAAAAGAGGTCACCTACCCATATGCTCTCAATGCCCTTGATGTAACTTTAAAATGCATCACAAAAATGCCCCGTACACCGCAGTATAACCCAGTCCCACACACCAGCAGGTAAGAGAAAAGCCAAAATCTCCCCCCATGCTGCAAACAGACACGTTCCCACCCTGGCAGCACCTGCACACACACACGGATTTTAGCTTCCATCAGCTCTTCCCTTCCCCATCGCCTTCTGGCCAGGGCAGCCACAGCCTTTTTTCCCACACATCTGCTTCTCTGCTCATCATCTGTCCCCCAGCGGTCACTCCAGGTCCCACATCACCATCCAGGAGCCACTCCTGCCATCTCACACCGCAGCCAAAGGGACCGTCCCAACCCTGCCACTGGATCAGGAGCCCCTGCTCTTCTCCACCCTTCAGAGCATGGTGGGCTTAGAAACCTCTTGGTAGTGGGAGAAGGAAGAAAAATGCTGCAAAAGCATCAAAAAACTCATTTCAAAGCGTGCCCTTGTGGCACTGCCAGCCTGGTCTGATGGAGCCACCCTGCTCCAAGCAGGGCAGGATATTCCCAAGCACACGGAGAAGGTTGGGGCAGCAGGGGATGGTCAGGACCACATTCCTGCTTGGGACAAGGCCCCCACCGACACAGCCACACTTGAGGCACCAGCCAGCCCAAAACCCAGCAGCATTTTGCACAGGAAAGACCTGCCCATGATTCAAGCCACCACAAGGATGTAAATTTTTAATTCCTGAACCTCACGGAGCCAACCCTGGCCCAGGAGCAGCGCTTCCACTGCCGGCTCCTGCCTTTAAGATGCCACAGGATTTCTCCGCAGCAACTTTTCACAGTTCCCGGCCACCCTCCCTCGGGAACGCACGCAAAGAGTGAACTAATGAGTCTATTAGACTTAATTAAGCTAATGTGAAATTATTTACTTAATCTGGGAAGATCTTATGATGGCGAGAAATCCCCACGGACAAAAGCTTCCAGCTGCCTCGCGCGGGCAGCCGAGAACCTTGCGAGCGGCGGTTGTGGGGATGCTCCACGGCACGGGGACAGCGTGGAGAGGGGGCTCAGCCACCACCACAGCTCAGAGCACCTGGCTCTTCCATGGCATTCCAACATCGCCAGCAAAACCAGCCAGGAAGCCCCGGCCGCGTTTCACCTTTGTTTTTCCAAGCGTGCGTCTCACCCCGGCCGGCAAATCCATCCGAGGCTGGCAGCTGGGAGGGAGAAGTTTTCAGGAGTGGTTGGGCCCTGTCTCCCACGGATGGAGAGCGTCCCTCACCCCGCAGCTCCTGCAGCCAGGCCGTGCCTCGGGAGCGCGGAGCAAAGGGGATTTTGCCTCGCGCGTTTTCCCCGCTGCTTTTTTTCCTCCCTGAATGTAGGAAAGCTTAATGCTCGCTTTGAATCCCTAATGCGACTCAGTTCTTTCTGCCACTTATTTTGTTTTGTCATGCACTACATACAATTACACATCTCTAATCCGCAAATCCTCCCCCGACGCCGGAACACGTGCCAAGCCTTCCCTTTCCTTTCCACAGCCGCCGCATTGAAGGCCTTTGGAGACGAGCTGACATCACGGAATGCCGGGATGCCCTGGCATCACCCACAGCGGAAATTCTCCGGACGTGGAACCCCCGACCCCCAAGGATTGGTGCTCAAAATGCCCCATCCCTGCCCTGCCTAGAGGGAGGGTCTCCAGGCCTGGCACTGCAGCCAGGAGCCCTGGCCAGGACTAAATCCCAGAGAAGGAGCCCCCTCCATCCCGGCTAAAGGAGCTCGGCTCAGCATCTCTGAGATGGAAATCACATTTTGTACATCTCCCACAGTGAATCAACTCCCCAGTCAGATATGAGCTCAGCAAAAACTGGCAGGCAAATGATCTCATTAATAATCAGCACTATCAGGAGTTTCTGCTTCTCTCAGGCAGCCAAACAGGCGAGAATTTATCTGGGAATGGGAGCACAGCTACCTGGAACACAATGTAATTATTGCCCCAAGGTCAGGCAGTGCTGGCAGGCGGTGCCCTGCTCACGAGTCAGGCCACCTGCTAAGGGGACACCAAAACTTTGGTGGCCCCTTATGATGCTTGTTCTGGTTCAGACCTGGCTTACCCATCCACAGGGGTGGCCTCTCCACCAAATCCAGGGAAAGAGGAGCTAAAAGTCCCCCCCCAGCACATTAACCATCGTGCATGGGCTCTCACCTGCGAGCATCAACCCCTCAGCCAAGGCTTGGAGGGGACCAAGGGATTCCTCGCCATCCCTGCTGTGACACTCAGGACACTTCAGCGAGGCATCAATGAGATTTCAGTGAGATATCAGTGAGAGATCAGTGAGCAGGGAGGGTGCGAACAAGCGTGAGTTTCCCTCCATAGAAAAAGCCTCACTGCACCCTCGGAGCATCTCCCGACCCAGCTCAGGAAAAGAAGGAGTAAGAGAGACATCAATTTCCAGAGCTCTGCGCCAAAATCCGGCCTTCGCCTTTGAAAGCGTAATTTATTCAAGCTGCTTTATTATTGCAGAGCCCAGCGTCGACGGGGGATTATGGAGAGGTCACAGCTGGAGCAATAACAATAATAAGACAAAATAGAGAAGTCAGGAGAGCATCTTGTGTGAGCTCTCCGTGCGGCAGGGACGCGCTTTTTTTGGAGCCAAGGTGTTGGAAAGCACAGGAAGAACATCCCACGTGCCACCAACTTAACAGGAAAGTGGCATCCCACAAATCTTTGGGGGAGCAACAGGGACGGGGGCTTCACACCCCCTCTGTTTGTGAACCCAATTAGGCATATGTTGAGGAAAGGGTGTATGTATATTAGATTTTAATTAAGCAGTGTTAATTATAATCTATGAGATGTGCTTACTGCTTATCTGATAATTATGAGAAAGCCAATTTGGCTGCTGGCTTGTGACTAATTAAGTGGAATTAGTAATGATAATTATAGATTTAATTTTTGTTTGCCTTTATTGGCAATGGGGTGGGAAAGCAGCTTCCAGGGCTGGGTGGGACAGGGAGGGGAAAAGTCATGGGGAAAGGTCACCACGCCAGGAATTCGGCCCACAGAATGGGGATTTGCCCAGGACTTCTCAGAAAAAGGGGATTTTTGGTGGAAAACAAACCAAATTTGGCATTAAAAAAGAAAGTTTTGCAGGAAGTGCTGATGGGAAAAAAGTTCTGCTAAAAGGCAGCAGTTTTGTGGAAGATTGGGCTGGGTTTTGCCAGCTCATTGCACAGGCAGCCAGAGCCTTTAAAAAAAATGGAAATCTTGGGCAATTCAGGGAGTTTGACTTTTCCAGCCCACTGGGGGAAATTCCCTGGGGATCTCTCCCCTTCCTCCCACACCCACCATGACCCTGACTCCTGTTCTCAAGAAAAAGAGGATTTTTTAGCACTTCTCTTTTTTTCCCCACTGTAATTGATACGCTGTAAAATAAACACCAAATCCTGCAAAAACCACCCAATCCTGGGGAATGGGACTTCCTTATTTTAAACATGCCCACAGGTCGCTCTGCCTGGCTGCAAGTCGCCTTGAAATACTCATTTTCCATCCTTTCCGAGCATGCACTGTGCTCAGAAGCTGCCAAATTGACCCAAAACATAAAAGCAAAGCTTTTGTGTGAGGCAAAGAATAAAAACACAAGGAAAAAAGGCAGCGGGGGCGGGCAGGGGGGAGGGTGGGAAATAAATATATTGCAGCTGGATTTTTAAAAGGCCCAGCCGAACTTGCAGCTGCACGACAGCACGTGGAGCTGTGCAAGCTCAGCTAATGATAATTAAATCTCCTGCTGCAGGGGTGAACAGCAATTTCGCGCTAGGTCTGCTGCCCGGGATGAGAGCTCTCCCGGGAAAAGCCACGGCAGCAGCACGAGGGCCGGAGGGTCGGACCATGGCCATGCTCTGCTCACTTGCCAGGCAACACCCGGAGCTGGGGATGCTCCGCCCGGCTCCTTGCCGAAAACAGCATCCTCGCATCTCCAGCGCCGAGCTAAATAATACATGGCAATCCCGGGGATAAATTCCGGGCGCCGCGCAGACAAGACAATGCCGGCTGACTGCATTAAGGCAGCAGCCCCGCTGCAGCCGGGCTCATTTGCGAGGCCCCGCTGCAGAGGGGGGGTCCCCGCTGCGGCACCCCCGGCTCCGCGCAGGGCTGAGCTCCGCGGAGCGCGCCTGACCTGACTGCAAAGCGGCTCCGGGCATCCAGAGCCACGGCGTTCCTGGGAAGCAGCCTCGGGAAGGGGCTGCGGGACCGGCGCGCTCCTCTCTGCGCGCCGGCACGGACCGAAATAGACTCTTTGCCCAGCTACCGCCCGGCTAAATTCGGGAATGCAGGGAAGCAGCGCAGGGCCACGAGCCGGATCTCTCGTGTCGCATCGGGAACCCTTCACCGCGCCCGGAGGGGATACAGAGTGCCAGGAGCCGGCTCGCACGGCTCCCGAGGAAGAGGATGGCACGGAGGTGATGCTCTTTGCTGGAGGAAGCAGGGGTGAAACAAACCCCGAGTCCTGGCCGCCTGTGAGCATTAAAGATTATTTGCTAGGCAGGCTCTTGCGCCCTGACCTCTGTGGTGGCTGGTTTAAAGAGATTAAATGACAGCACACCCACAATTTCTGGGGTTTTCCACCTTATTTTCATTTCAGCAGCTACTCGAAAACAGGCCTGTTTATAGTGGGAGAAATTCCCCACAAGTCACGCACTGTCCAGACCAAAAAATATTGCCAGCGTCAGCCTGAAGTGACCAAAACACACGCACAGATGGACAAAATTTGACCTCACTCTTAATGATGTTCAGAGTTTGTGCAGCCATGGACATCCCCACAAACTCCCTCCAGGGTTTCCACCTGGGATGCAGCAGCACGTCAGGATCCATTAAAACAGGGCATCACACTTAAGAGCATTTGCTGAATAATCCATTCCAGCTCCTGGATGCAATTTCTCTATGAAACATTAAATACCTTCCCTTTCTGTCCAAAAGAGCTGTGGGATGCACTGGGAGGAGCACAAATAGTTTTGGCTCTGACTTGATGCTCAGCTGTGCAAGGGAATTGTTCACTTGGAATTCCCTGATGAGCAAGAGAGCTAAGAGAGGTCAGTGCCCAGCCCTAGAGGGATAAATAATACTCCAGGACCTCCTGTTGAACACTTCCACCTGTAGTTGGCAGAGGATGCACCACTGAGAGCTTACCCACCCCTCTGAAATGAGGAATAATGGGGTTTTAAGAGAATAATGCTTCATAACACTCAGCATTCTGTTGGAAAAGGAAAAGACAAGGAAGAAGCCAGAAGCTGATAAAAGCTACAGCTTGTAATTCCATTGCACCTTCTCCACTCAATAAATGGGTTTCAGTCAGAGCATCTCTTCCATCCAACCCAAAAAGGACCTGAAGGGTAAGTTGATTGCATTGATCGCGCATGCATTTTCCCGGCAGGGAAACTGGCCCAGTCCCTGGCTGCTCCTGTCCAAAGTACTCCACTTACTTATTACGGGAATATCGCCAGAGACTCCAGGGCCAGGGAGCGGGACGCTACGGGGAATTCATTGCTCTCTGCGTGCTGGGAACATTAAGTGGGAAGGCAGAGCAGGGGGGTATGGCAGCGGCTCAGCTCAGCCTCTTCCCCAGCACAGCCCCTGGCAGCCAATCACTCCTGCCACGGGTTCTGCCAGCCCCGTGGGATCCTTCCCACAGGACTGTCGTTAACCCTTGTGAGAACAGGAGGACTCCAGCGGGGGAGAGCAGCATGGATGTGCTGAGACAAACTGCTCTCAGGCTGCTCCTGTCCCTCACAGCCCTGTCACCCATCACATGTGCATCCTCCAAGCAAGAAACTCCTCCCTTGATCCCCACACCCAGCTGTGACACTGCTCAAGGGTCCAGCCCCGAACCAAACCATCTCCTCTGCTGCTCCCCAGCTGCCCACCACTGTAGGGTCTGCTGGTGTGACCATCCTCATCCCTAAAACCCTGCCTGTCTTCCCTGAAGAAGAGTGTAAATCACTGGACTCGGTACAAAGCACAAACTCCCCTCAGTACGATCAGCCCTGCCTTTGGGATCAGCTGGATGGAGGGCACTGCCATCCTAAACCAGCCACAGAGGAAGCTGCTGAGACAAGGGCTCTGAGCCCAGAGTCAGCATCCAATCCCAAAACTGGAGCAGAAGGCACTGCCAAGCTGTGTCCCAGCTGTCATGCCCTTTGCCTGGCCGTGTCCCCCCTAAGGGATGGCACATATGCCTGGGAGGTGGGAAGGGGACATCCCAGGGCAGCACCAGCCTCCCTGCTCCACTGCAGGAGTGACAGGAAGGACACAGGGCAGGCTGGCAGCCCCTCAGCAGCACTGCCCAGCCCGGGGAGACGGGCCGGGGTACCTGGCTTTGCTAATTAACCCCGAGGCAATGCCGTGCCCGCACGGCAGCGCTCCTCCAGCAGAGCTGCCCCCGCCTCTCCCGGCAGGAGGCTGAGCCGTGCCTTGCCAGAGTGTCTTCGAAGGAGAAGGCTATCAGCTCCAAACAGCCGAGACCTTTAGCTCAAATCCATTAATCCTCTTTATTAAACCCGGGTCACCTCTGAGTCCTGGCAAATTAACCAGCATCTCCCCACTGCAAGTACATCAAGAGGAAACGCGCTGTACAGCGCCTGTAATTTTCATGGACCAGGGCTCCGGGGTCAGAGGGCTTCCCGGGCTCCAGTCTCTGCCTTTGTCAATTTAAAAGGGAACATCGGCTCGCGCTTGTATAAATTACGAGAGAGGCAGAGCAGGGGCCCGGGGTGCTCGCAGGGCGCTCCGCCGGCTCCAGCCGTGCCACTGCCTCCTCTCCTGCCTGGAGACGGGAGCAGGGGACAGCGAGGCCACGAGCATCGAGTGTTCTGTGGGGAAAAATGGGGCCGGGGCAGCTCCAAACAGCTGGGCAGGCAGGGCACCGCGCTTGGCATCCTCCGAGGCTACCTTGGCCACGTGCCTTCTTACTGCCTCTAATAAATGGCACATCCCTGGTGCCAGCCCAGCTGGGGAGCCACAGAAAGGGAGACTGGAAGGGCTTTGCTCCAGCTCAGAAGTGGGTGGAAAATTGCTCCCTTGTTGCCTGAAATTTCACCATTTGAAATATCTCCCCCTTTTCTGCGCTGTCCTGTTGGAGCCACTCTACTCTGAATGCTCACCAAGCCAGCACCAAAGCCAGAGCAGCTCTGGTTCTGAAGAGCCAAGGACATTTAGCTGAGCGAAGGAAGACCTGGGGCCAAATCTCTTAGAAAAACTAATTATACACCCACTAGAAGAGCTGCAAAAGAGAAAGCCAGCCCAGCCTGGCCTGGGGAAGAAGAACTCTGTGTGGGCTGAGGGATAAGGGCAGCACCGAGGGATCAGAGGTTACCGCACTCCCTTCCTCAGATGGGTCTCTCCTCCTGCTCCTAGAAACAGCATCCTCAAGATAAGCAAGCTTCCCGGAGCCAAGCAAAGAGTGCTCCTGCACTCTGTGAGCGAAGACAACAAAAAACCCTCATTTTTCATGGGGAAAAGAAATGTGGGAAAACGTCCAATCGGCTCCGTAAGAGCTGTAAGCATCCCATCTCTTCCCCTAAGACAACTCCACACCTGGCACTTCCCAGCACAATTCTCCATCCGTAGCTTTGCCACGGGGTTATAAATCCACTGGCTTTGGCTGAAATTGCTCTGGTTTTACACCAGCCTAAGCAAGCAGAGACTGAGCCGGAGAACCGTGATCCAAAGGCCGGGATGCTCGCCCTTAACTCAGACCAAAGACACAAGGAGTTTTCAACCTGGGTTTGAGATACAGGTAGGATTAACACACAGCATCTCAAATCTTCCAGCCATCAGCTTGGATCACAGCTTTGGTTTTATATTAAAAACATCATTTCCTGCTGTATTTAATCACGGCAAGGTCATTTCAGTGACAGTTGTCAGCACCCTGGCCAAGGAGTCAGAGGAGAAGAGCCCTGGCCTGCTGGCCAGATAAAAGGAGGAGATGCTGGGTTTCATTTCCTTGTTTTCAATTGAGAGGTGCCCACCTCAGTGTGCAGATTAAGGTGTGGGTGGGCCGGTGTCAGCCCCCCATGGGCAGAGATGGGAAGCTGCCGCTTGCTCTGCTCATCAGGAGCCCCGAGGAGAGAAATTGCATAGTTCTCCCTGCGGCCCTCTGCCCACCTCGAACCAATTTCTGCTCCTTTTAATTCAATTCAGCTCCTCCTGACCTTGGCTGGCTGGAGTTGCAGAGTTTCTCTCAACAGATAGCACCAATTACAGAGGTGTGAAAATGGAAGGCTTTCAATTCGGAGAACAAACCCAAGAAACTGGGACTGTGTTGAACTGAGAATCAGGGGGTGGGGAAGGGGGAGCAAGCAGGGGCATGGGCTCAGCAATAGCGCCTGTGCTCGCTCTAAAAACCAAATGCTGGGGCTGCTCCCTCCAAGAGTGAAGGCATCCCCAGGGGCTGGGGTGGCAAATGCCAGCAGAGGTGCGGGTTCCGGTGTGCAGAGCCGATGGCACCTGGAGATGAGGGACGCAGAAGCCGGCGCTGCACCCCTGGCACAACGCCTCGCTCGTTAGCGGCCGCGTGCTCGGGCGTTCCCCACCGGGCTGATTCCAGACCCTCAGAATCAGATCCGACACATCTGACACGAACCGAGTTTGCTTCCCCACAGCAGAGCCTGGCTGGATGGACTCTGCAGCATCTGCAGCCCAATCCATCCCCTAGGCACGGCAGCACCTCCCTCCACACCACGCTGCTGTGACACCACGTTCTGTCCTCCCACAAAGACAAGGACCGTGGGTCAAGCCTCTGGACACACGAGCCTGGTCAGATCTGGGTAGGAGAGCTCTGGCAGGATGGTGGAGCTGCCTGACAGCCTCAGCAGCGAGATCAGCACATGGGCTGACTTTATAAAAACTGCACAGTACAGCCTGTGATGATCAGAGAGTCCCCAGACAAAAGCGGGAATGTTCAGTTCATGGCAAGGAGGCAGGGATAAGCACTTCCCTGAGCTGAGCTCACTGAAGCTCTTCGCCCAATGTGCCCTGATGCTAAAAAAAAAAAATGTAAAAAGCTGAAGTCAGAAGTCCTACATGGCCAGGATAGAAAATGGAGTTACACTCACAAGAAGCAGAACCACTGGGTATGGTCCCCCACCATCTCTGGGTATTTCCAGGTACCTCATGGGCTGTAAGGATGCAAAAAAGCCTCCCCAAGATCTGAAAATTCCCCTCTCCAGTCCTGTCTCCACCCGACTGGTCAGACCATCAGCACTATGCCCATGTGCCAGCCAAGCCCAGGGTCTCCCTTTAATCCAGACACTGGAGACTTCTCCAGACTTCTCCCCATCCCTGGATATGTGCAAAGCCAGGCAGCCTGGTCTAGTGAAAGATGGCCCTGCCTGTGGCGAGGATGTGGGATGAGATGAGCTCCAAGGTCCCTTCCAACCCAGTCCATTCTGTGATTCTATGATTCCCTTCCTTGATTAGGAAAACATCACATTTGAAAGCTCTACCCTAAAGGCCAACACACAAAGAGCAAGAGGGTCCTCTCAGCTGGAATTTTGAGCAACTGCCCGTCCGGCTGGCACATCTGAGCAGGCTCAGCATCTCCTTTCAGAGTCCCAAACCTGAGGGGCCACCAAAACAAAGCAGTGGCTCATCCCTGCCTCTCTCCCAAGAGCTCCAGGACTCGGAGCAGCTCGGAGCACGGCTTCCAAGCCAGTGCACGGCCCCTCCTGTGCCTCCAGCCAAGCTGTGACCGCGGCTCCTCCGGCGCTGCCCATAAATCCTGCAGCCCGGTAAACAGCGGAATTACGGCGCCCGCCATTGCTTAGCTGCCTGTGACACTAATTGCTCTGCGGAGTGTGTGCAACTGGCAACACCTTATTAAAAGTGAAATATATTATACTGTCCACTTATTGCAACTTTATAAAGATAAAGTATCCCGAGGATACGGAGCGGCTGGCACAGGCAGCGGCTCTCGGCCTCGGAGCGGCCGGCGGGTGCTGCAGCGCACGGAGCCGAGGCAGGGCAGGCACTGACAGGACCAATGTGTGCTCTCCGTGAAATTCCAAAGAGCATTTCCATCTGGAGACCAAGGGCTGAGTGAAGAGTGTGCTTGAGGATTTCTCTCTCCTCTGCTCATCTCCTGCTTTCAGCTCGGGGATCATCACTCTCAAACCTCCGGGGAAAGACGGGCAAAGACGCAGCGTGAAAGGGCAGGGGGATCGGTCACACACGGCCCTCCTGCCAACCTGGAGAAGAGCACAGGGTGCCCCTCGACTCACAAAGTCATGAATTCACATTTTCCTACTTCCAGACCTCGCTGCCCGAACTGTGGTACAGCCTCTCCTGCCAGGTCAACAAACTGGGGCACCCTGGTGATGCTCCAGCTCCCTGTCAGCCCAGTACAGGGATTTTAGCACCCAGTGTATTGATCCTGCACTCTTTCTCCTGTGTTTCTCCAGCCAAACCCCACTGTTTCACAAGGAAAAACGCACTTCAGATTTGGAGCTACAGCAAGGACACGTCTCCTAACACGTGTCTCTGCACATGCCTTGGGCAAGTCATTTTCCCTCTTTATTCCTTGGCTCCCCTGTCTACAAAAACAGGTACAATGAAATTTCTCTTCTCCGTGAAGTGTTTTAAGATCTGCTGGAAACAACCACTGTGCAAGAGTGAGACCTGGTATCACCGAGTTTCAGTAATAAACGTTTTGATCCAGGCCCCCCGGCCTCATCTCACCGGGTAATTTTGGAAGAATTTTCGGGTTTATTTTGAACTGATGGGCTATTTCTGGTTGGGAACGCGACAGACAGGAGGAAGGCAGACACAGGGGATGCCATCAAAGGCACTTCTGCAACCTGTGGTGCTCACAAAGAGGTGGTGAGCAGAGAGGGCACAGAAAACCCACCCATGTGGGGTAGAAATCAGCTTCTGGGGACTTCTTTCCATTAAAACTGAGATATTCCCCAGGCACATCACAAAAGTCATTACATCTACATCCCCCCAGTGCTGTGGAGAGTACAGATAATATTATTTATCACTTATTGGCCATCTCCCTTGTGGCAGAGAGGAGAGACCCACCTCCCACAGCCCACATGGTGCACAAACACAGCCTGCATCCCACTTTGATTCCTGAAGGAAACAGCGTGTCCTCAGCAACGGATTTGAAATATCCGGAGTCTTTGGTTCAACAGGTTCAAATCCAAGCAGGATCAATACTTTCTCACTCCCGAGGTATCAGCAGGTAATTGGGTATCGTGCAGTGATGAGTAACCTAGTTTGCTCAGAAACTGCAAACTTTAATCTTCATCCATTCCTGGTACATAGAATAGCGAGGGAGGAACAGATCAAAGGAGAACAGATCAAATTCAGCTGCATTTGGACCCAGATTGCAGAAAAAAGGACTCATTCTTAAGCAAAATGGCTCAGGCTTCTGAGGTTCAGCATCTTGAGAGACTCAAGTACAGCACAAGGCAGAGAAGTCACCACGTCTCCAGTGCAGCCACCCGTGACCCCAGTGCCACCTCCGCCAGGGTTTCGGCTGCTCCTGACCCCTCAACTCAGGCCAGAGCCCTCTCCAGTTTCACAGAGCAGCATCTGAGCACCTCAACCTCTCCAAGTATCTACGACTCCCACCCCCAGCCCTCTCCCCTTTTCCCACTTCCAGCCCCGCAGTGCCCACGGCACCAGCCCTGCTGCGGGCGAGGAGAAGCTGGTCCAGCTTTCCAGGCAGGAAGGTCCCACCTTGCTGTAGGAAGTTCCCGCCTCTGCCATGGAAAGGAGAAGTGCCAAGGTAGACTTATGGGCAGAGCGGGACAGAAAAGCACTGGGGGCAGCAGAACGACCTATTTGACAGATTTCCCTGCCGATCAAAGCTAACTTTGCTGAGAGCTTTTGACATCTGATTAATTACGTGGCGCTGGCTCGCCTGAAAATCCGGAGTTTCCGGCAGCCCTCGCTTTTCATCCTCACAGCCCCTGGCGGCCGAATCCGCTCCCCTGGTGCCAGCAGAGGAGGGGATGGCAGGAGGTGGCTTTGCCAAAAGTCCCGGCCCGTCCCTGGGAGGAGGGAGATAAGGAGGGTGAGGGAGGGCTGGGGACAGAGCCCCTTTGTCTGAGGTGCTTTTTGTCACGGCGAGATAGGAGGAGGCTGCCGCGCGCTGACATTTCGGTGACCAAATTAAAATGCACCGCCACGGAGACTAAATGTCATTAGCCTCATTAGAGGTGATCGCATTAAAATAAACAACAAAAAGGAAAAAAAAAAAAAGAAAAAAGAAAAAATTGAAGTGGAAATTAGCCAATGCTGTTAAATAAAATAAATAAATGGGGATGCCAGTGGAGGATGCCAGCGGAGCGGTGAGGCAGGAAGGGGCACGGCAGGAACAGCCAAGGTCTCCATGGGCTCTGCTGCCACCCTGGACTGAGCTAAGTCCACTGCTGGTGTGGCCCCAAATAGAGCTGCCTGTTTGGGACAAGCCTATGGGGTCTTAGTCTATGGAGTCTTTGGGGCTCCTAGACTGCTCCAGGTTGGCTTTAAGGACTTTGACACCCACATCCCCTGGGGCTGGCACTGCGGGAGCTGCTCTGCCAGCACCCCTGCACCCCGAGGGATGCACCCCACATGCTGCTCTAACAGCAAGGAGGATTTTTTTTAGCAGCATCCAGGTTCCTCTCGGATGCTTCGCAGTCAATTACTGGCCACCACCAACCGCATTTGGCTGATGCGCTGTGACAGGACCGCCACGCGAGGTGGAAGGCTTGGTCAAAGAAGTGCTGCTTTGTCCTTGTGAAGAGAGGAATTTTTCCTCTAACCCCTCTTGCTATGCAAACGCCATTTCCTTTGGGGCGGCAGAAGTCATCAGAAGGCCCTTTGCGAGATCCTGCTTATGACAGAGCAGATTTGAAAGCCCAGAGATCTCCTTCCCCCTCCCTCCCTCCTGTCAAAAATTATAATCATCATTTTCCAGCCTGCTGAACAATCAAAGTGTGGCCTATATTCGCTGGAGCTCCTTCCACATGCCGCATGCATAGCAACAAGTCCAGGAAACAAAAGCCAGAAGTAAACAGTTGGGAGAGAGGAGGCGAAGGGCTGGCAGGGGGACACTGCTCAGAGAACATGTGGGGCACAGCCCAGCTCAGCCCAGTCTCACCAGCTCGGAGCTGCTCTGAGGGCCAAAGCCCCGTGTGAAGACCTCGTCCTCCATCCTCTGCAAGGAGCGTGGGAATGCACACGCCTGGGAAGTGTGGCTGGTGGAAAGGGCAGTACCAGAAGGAGGAAAAAAACCTCCTGCTGCAGGGCCAGCGGGTCCCCGTGTGGCTGAGGAGCCAGGAGGAGCAACCCATGGGGCGAGCTACACAGGACAAAGCCACGTGAAGCACAGGTAACCCCAGCTGCCCTCCTGGGAATCCCATATCCTCTGGAAAACCTCACCAGTGCACCAGCTGTGCTCAGCACTACAGACATCCCCCCATGGCTTTGCTGTCCAGGCAGTCTGAGCTGGGGAGGTCCCAGTCCTAGCATCCCATCCTGAAGTAGAGAGCTCACAGGGAAGCTTTCCTGGGCTGCCCCTTCCCTGCACTTTGCAGCCCGCTTCAGTCTCCAGAGCAGTCAATCCAGCACTTTTCATTGGTGCTGAATGCACAGAAAAGTAAACCTAAAAATATCTCCTCTTTTTCCCCCCTTCCTTGCCTCATCTCACACGTGTCCCTGGCACACATGACTCTGCCGCACAGGCAACAGGTTCAGCTCCCCAAAAACAGCTCCTCCAAAGGAAGTGGCTCTCGACACCAACGGGTCCCTGCAGTACCTGGGTGTCCCAAACCACTGCCCTCAGCCACCCCACGCTGTCTGAGCCTAAGCTGGGACTAGAGGGACAATCCCCCAGCTCCCACTCAGCCAGACCCCACAACACCTGGGCTCACATGTCCATCAGTTCATGGCGGTGACACATCCCCTGCCACTCCCTCAGGACAAGCCACCTTGCCTGGTCACCCTTAGAGGGTGAAAACACAATCCCAGAGCTTTGGAGAAGCAGGCAGGAAAGTGTTTCTTCTCTCTAAGCATGAAACGAAGAGGAGCTCCCTGGAAAAACCCACCCACGGAGCAGCAAGTGTCAAAGCCACCTCTGTTATGTGCTGTTGCCGCACTGGTAATTATAAGTACCGTGCCTTCATTAGGGGAAGATGACTGGGAGGCAAGGAGATTTGCAGCAAAGCTGTTATTATTTTTAAGTTTAAACAAAAAGAAGAAGTGTGACAGCTGAAATCACTCCCCATCCTGCACATGCCAGCAGCCGAGAGCATCTCAGGGGATGCTCAGAAGGTAAGAAGGGTTCAGGATCGGCGCCCAGTTTTGCCTAACTGGGGAGGGGAAAGGCAGGGCTGCAAAGCTGAGGGTGACCCCAGGGTCATGAAAGAGATTATAGATAAAAACCAACAAGTTTTCCTCTACCCCCACCTGACTGCAGCAGAAGGATCCTCCCGGGTACCCTGCTCCCCCCCCAAACCTGTCTGGGTTCATCACAGCACCCCAACAGCCCCCCTTGGCGACTTTAGTTTCTTACCAAGCAAAGCACAAACTCCGAATTTCATATTCAAGTGTAAAATATGAGCACAGCTGTTTATGCAGCTCAGAATTCGCCATAACCAAACAGTCAAGCCTTTGGAGAAGATTTTCAAAGGCGCCAGTTAAGGCACACAGCTCCCATCGGTGCCTTTGAAACATCTCTCCCTTTTCAGTTTTTCACAGGGATTCGCACCAGCAAAAGCTCCTCCACCCGGCCGCCTGCGACCACGGAATGCACAAAGGAGACGCTGTCAAAGAGAAGCTGCTGGAAAACGCAAAGCAAGGTTCAGCACTTTGGGGCATCCTGAAAGGCAGCTGCCAGAGCCACCAGCCCCGAAACCCACAGCCCCCAGGGCAAATCGTTCTGGGATCTTGCACTGGGGGGGTTTGCACAGAGCAAGAGCTGCGTGTTCCTCTTCTCCCACCACGCTCCTTCCCCACGTCGTTTGGAAACGACAGCGAGCGCTGCTCCTCCCCAGCAGAAATGAAACATCCTCTCAGAGGCCAACACCAACCTTCTCCCTGTCCTGGGAGCCCGGGGATGGAGGAATCACCCTCTGACAGGGAAACTATGGGCCAAGCCAAAGGGAGAGGCAGAGGAAGACCAGACAGTGTTTTTAGGCTCACACCACATCCTGCTGGGACACGTTCCCCAGCTTCCCTGGCTCGTGGAAAACTGATGGTTGCACTGCCTTATCCACACCTATCCCCAGCCACTGGGAGAGCACAGAAAATCCCTTTAAGCCCCTCGTGCTCATATTGAAATGACACTAAAGCAGAACTAATGTGCTCCAGGTACTTATTCTCGGGCTTAGTCACAGGGATCAGCAGCCTTCCACCAGCCCAGCATGCCCCACCAGAGAGAGGTGACGGTCATGTCACAGGCAGTGAGAAAAGTGAGCTCCTGCAGGAGGGACCCCTTTGGGAAGGGATGGGAAGGTTGTTTTAATGCCTGCAGTGTCTCCTTTCTAAATTCAGACGGGCTTTACAGCCACCACCAAAGCCAGGCTGCCCCAGCGAGGATGAGGTCGCACAGAGTCTCTGGGAGGATGCAGAAAGCATCCTGGGTGCAAGGGTGATGGTGGAGCACAGGGGGACACCCTCAAGCTCTCCAAGCTTCACCTTGATCCCAGTGCCCTGGAGCAGTGAAAAACAGGATTGTCCATCTCCCGCTGCACTGCCACATTTCTGACCTCTGAAAGGAGCCACTGCCATGACAAGCAATTTCCCCCAGCCTGCAAAGGAAGCGATATAAATGTCTGAAGAGGCTGATGAGCATTGATTTTTGCCACCTGTAGAGCCATGATGTCACCCTGTAACTGCAGCTCAGCCAAATAGGTTCCCCCCTGCCCCGAATTCCTCCTCCATCACAGCCCACCCTCATCTCAAAAGAGCAGCACCTACAATGCCCAGCAGCTCAAAGCATTTGCCAACAGCTTGACAATTAAATTACCCACTCACCTCCCTATCCTGCAGTGCTGCGCTCATTAAAAATCCTCAGCATCCTTCCCACCTCAGAGAGCAACCCGTGTCCAGGAACCCGCCTCCCCCAAGGCTCCAGATGACAACAGCACTAAGCCTTCGAAATTATTTTAGATAGAAACTTGTCTTACAAAGAAATAAAAAGCTGCAGAGTAAGACGCTCTCCATGACCAGAGGGGTCAGGGTTTCATTATTGCATTAACCTTTTGTGTCTTTAGATTCCATGAGAGTAAATTGGTAACGAGCCGACACGAGACCCAATGGGAAAAATGCATCTTTCCTAACAAAAATAAGAGAAGTGGGGAAGGACAGAGGTGGGAGCAGGAGAAAGAGGAAAAACTGGCAAATAAGCCATTACACAGCTAATAATAACTTTGCGATGCTATTTTCTGCAGGAGCCTTCAAGTTGTGATGTTTCCCTTCACTCTAATTACACCTTCTAAAAGCAGGTTCCCTTCTCACTTTAACCACCCCGCGTGAAACTCCCGCAGGATTCAGATAAAAACGGAAAGGGAAAGAGTCTGCACTTCAGAAGCAGCCTCTGCATATCCCAGGGGAGCGTCACCTGCACAAAACCCTTGGGATTACGCCTGCAAATAATAAATAGCCAAAAAAAAACCCAAAACCCACTTTGGAAAGGTGCAGGCTCCAAGAGGCAGCAGGGACCGTTCACCTTCCCTCTGCAATCCATGACTTTGCCAACATGGCTCGTGTTCCATGACTGAAATCACTGCTGGGACAGGCTGGGCAGGGAGGGAAAATATCCAACCTCTGCAAGCCAGGCACAAATAAAATGGATTGGAGATGCTCAAACCCAGGGCAGGAAGGCAAAGCACCAGGCAGCCCAGAGTATTTCCCTTCCTCTAATGCAGGCAGAAGGGTTTGGCTTGATGGATTAAGGGCTGAGCCCAGCCAGGCAAAGTCCTGGGCTGGTTTAGCTCAGGGGACACCCAAAGCCAAAGCAGATATTGCTGCTTAACAGAAATAAGAAGGGAAAGCTACAACCGCCTAAGTGCGGATCAAGAAGCCTCTCCCAAGTTTCCAGGGGCTTAAATGCAGGGGCCTTTCCCTTCCCTGGCACACACGGAGGCCAGAGCCAGCCCAGGCCTTGGCTTGGCCTCGGCCCAAACAGCCACATCCTGAGGAAGCTGCAGGAGGGCACCGGCAAGCAGCAAATGCGCCCTGTCAGGCCTCTGCCAGCTCCTGCAGCTTAAGGACATCCTGATGACAGCCCATCAAGTGTCACAAACCCTCCTATTTGGCCCGCACGGCTGCTTCCATCCATTTCTTTGCAATTCCAACCCACAGAACCTCATCCAGCAAGAGGGTGAAAGAGCCAGTGCTCTACTGAGCACAGCCTTGCTGAGGCACGCCTGCCTCCACACCAGGCAACGCCCGCCCTGTCCTGCTCCAGATCTGTTTTCCAAAAAAATCCCCTTTACACGCACAAAGTCAGGCAGCTCACACAGCCACGGCTCCCTCGTGCTCACGTGCTAAAATACAGCTGCACCATTTTGGTTCCTGGTGTTGCCGAGGAGCTCGAGGCTCTGCTGTCCAGGGTTCTCCACCACTGCTCCCCAGCCAGCCAAAGCTCAGCCCAGGGGACAGCGCTGACCCCAGTGCTGATGCACACCCCAGCCCCCCGCCATCCCACGGAGTGGTACCCAGCCCATCCCAGGGGGTCTCGTACCCACTGATCTGCTCAGGATGCACTGTGGCAGCTCTGCAGCACCCCGGGATGTGGCTGGTCCCGCGGCAGGAGCCTCCACAAGCAAGTTTCAGCCTGAGATCCCTCATGTTCAGCACTGCTGTGGGCAGAGCTGTTCGCCAGCTGTGACACGAGTAACTCCCCCGCCACCAGCCTCACCCTCTTGCCACACACACCGACCCTGCACAGCAAAGCTCTGTAACTGAGCCACGGGCAACTGCTGAAACCACAGCTGTGCCTCTCCCTGCCCTCCCGAGTCCAGCAGGATTCCCCCTGGCCGTCATGAAAAACACATGTTGGGTTAGAGATCGGATCCGAGCCTCGACACCCAGTCCCCATCAGCTCGCAGAAGGATGACAATCTTTCCAGCTGCTAAAAGTGCACATCATCATCAAAAACACGCCCGTGACTTGCTCCCCCCCGGCGCTCAGCTCTGCTCTCCACCCCCACCACCCTCGCTGGATGCAGCGCTCGCTGCCCCGCGAGCATCAGCACGGAGCCAGCGCTGGATCCAAACCCAGCATCTCCCCCTGGCAAGCCGTGGGGACGAGGCCAAGCCACATTCCGGGAGCCACCCGCTCAGTTCACCGAGGTTGCGGCACCGGCACGGCCTCCCCGGGCGCCTGGATTGAGGCGGGGGGCTCATTTTCACTTGGTACAAGGGAGCGAGGGGCAGGCACCGAGTTTGCCTGGCAGGAATCGGGGAAGCACGGATGAGGGGAGCACAGGGAATAGCATGACAGCTCTCTAAAGAGGGAGGGCACAGCAGGTGCCCAACTCTGAAGGGGAAAAGCTGCATGAGCCCATCATTTGGAGGCAGAGGTTGCCCGAGGGGACAGACCCTGCCCAGCTCGCGGGCTGCAGGTGCCGGCACCGCTCAGGTACCGGCGGCTCGGTGCCCACCCGGGGGTCCAGCACGGCTCTTGGAGCCCCTCACTGGGAGCACTGGGCAATCCCCCGCTGCAGAGCAACTCGCTGCCTGCCTGCATGTGCGCGTTCGTGCGCAATGTGCGCGGAGCCCGGGTCCCCCGCGCAGACCCCGCTCGGCTCTCCCACCCTGCGAGCCCCTGCCCTCCCATCCGCTGGAGAAAAACCTTTCTGCGCTACCTGGGATGAAGAGCAGGGCAGTGGTGGCCGTGAAGACGATCCAGCAGGCAGGATGGTACATCTTGGAGCTGCGGTAGGCGAGCGGCTGCTTTGCTTGCTGCTGCTGCTGCCGCCGCTGCTTTCCGTCTGCGCTGAATTCTGAACAGGTTTAAATCCAATGTTTGCAGAGGGAGGGAGACGGAGTTGGCGAGCTGGAGAGAGGGGGAGAGACGGGAGCAGGCAGTCGGGGGGCAGTCCGATCTCCCCTTGCACACGCACACACTCTCGCACACAACTGGCAGCAGGGGCACCAGGCTCCGTGCGTGCACCGGGAGCGCAGACCTCCTACCGGGCACCCATTGGCTCAGGATGCTGACTGACACACGCACACCCGCTCTTCTGCGGGCTCCGCTCCGCAACCGGGGAGTTAAATGCAGGCATCGACCCCCTGAGCATCCCTCCCGGCACCAGCTGGTGCCCGGGATGCGGGGAGCAGCTCTGGGGTAGAGGGAGAAACCCCCAGGATGCGGGGAGCAGCCCCCGGGATGCAGGGAGCAGTTCTGGGGTGGAGGGAGGAGCCCCGGCGTGCAGGGAGCAGCCCCGGGGTGCGGAGAGCGGCTCTGAGGTGGAGGGAGAAGCCCCGGGGTGCGGGGAGCAGCCTCGGGATGGAGGGAGAAGCCCCGGGAATGCGGGGAGCAGCCCCGCACGGACCCGGGCACGCTCGCAGCGGCTACTCGTGCACCAGGCGCCCGAAAAGGGGAATTTTTTCGTCCCCAGACTGGAGCTGGCTGGCGGGGCAGCCCCAGGGAAGGCAGCAGCAGCAGCTCTTCCTACTGCTGAGGCAAACCAGGGAGCAATCCAAGCTCTTTAGCATGAGTGGGTGTTTTTCACACACAAAATCTCCGAAGCCAAGCAGCAATCTTCCCCGTGCATCCCAAGTGGAGACGTGTTTTTTGCCTCCAGCAGCTCACAGAGCCCCAAAAAGACGCCGAGCTCAGGGTACCTGCTCCTGCAGACCCCCTACCTGATACCATCCCATTCCAAGGAGTTTTGCTCAGGCTCTCCTCTCCTTCCAGGATGCCACAATTTCCCTCCTTTCCCCCCGACTCCCCTCCTTGGCACGTTTCCAACACCTCTGCTGAGCCCTGAGCATCCCCAGCACAGGGCTTGGACAGCTGCCCCTGCCGTGTCCCCCTCCCACAGCCACCTCCAGACCAAGGCATTCACCAGTCAGGGCTTGAATTTGCTGCATTGCCAAAAAAATAAAAAGAAATTTAAAAAAAAGATTGCAAAGGCTGGTTTCCAAAACAAATAGTACTTATTCCTGACATTTTCTAAACAAAAAGATGTTTCTTATTTCTCATTAATTGTAGCTTCGGTAAAAAGAGACCGTAAGCATTTTTTTAATGCTTCAGGACAAATTTAAACCTTCAGTTTTGCTCAAAACAATCTCTTTTCCCACTAACTCTGGGCTAAAACTCTCTGAGTTCCAGGCCAGCCCAAGAGAACTTTCAGCCTAATACTTTGGATTTCCAACTAAGCCACCACAACTTTGTGGCACCAGTGGCCGCACTCCCCTTCACATCCCACACGCCAGGGTTTCACCTGCTCCAGGCCTTAGTCTCTGTTCTCATCTGCCTGGGCTTGCTCTGCCCAGCCCTGGATCCCCAGGACACACCGTTTTCCTGCATTCTTTTCCCTCGAGACTCCTTTTTGCATTAAGCCATCATCTCAGGGAGCACCTGGCCAAGAGATGCCCTGAATGGGGTGCGGGAATCCCGGAAGGATGATGGATCCACAAACACCATTCCCACAACTGCTACAGAGCTGGGGCCAGAGCCCTTCAGCTCCTGGCATCCAAATCCAGCCACAAATCCCGGATCATTCCCTCCCCTCTAGTCTTTTTTTCTCGGTTTCTCTCACCCACTTGTTACAACTTGGTCCCCCTCCATGCACATCCCTCTTATCTGGCGTGATTTCCACACACAGCAGCACCAGGAGGAGCAGGAACAGTGGGGTGGGTGCACAAAGCCACATCCGTGGTGCCCTGGAAGGGGTCTCCTCACCCAGAGAGGGAGGGGAGCCAAGCACACGCTGCCAGGACAAACTTTCTCCAGCTTTTAACCATTAATCTTTCTTCATTTTCTGCTCTGCATGAATAAACCACAAGTTTTAAAAACTCAACCATATTCCCACATTATCTGCTGAAGGCATCCCATCTCCTGCATCCTCAGGAGAGCACCGAAGAAAACATGACTAAGGATTTAATTCCTTTAATATGAGTCAAGTTGTGTTGTTTGACCTCTGGAAGAGCTAAATCATCACACTGAGCAAAAACCAGGGAGCAGAGTGTCTCCCTCAGCCTGGGATGAGCACAGGGATATTTCTGTCCTGAATTTCCCTCCTACGGACACCCCAACAGATGACACCAAGCAAATTTATCCTTTGCTTCACAAGTATTTTGGGAAACCAGCTGCAAAGAGGCATTTGGGATTTCCCAGGGCTGCCAGGCACGCGGCTGCATCCTTCCTGGCCAGCCCAGGACAGGGACATCTGTCCCCAGGGGAAACTGAGCTGCTTCGGGGCTCAGCTGAACCCTGTGGCTGCAGCTCATTCTCCAAAACCCACACAGGGAGCTCTGAATGCGCCCGAGGCAATAAGAAATAAAGTTATCCTGGAGGAACTAAAAGAACCGAACAAAGAAATCATTTCTAATTAACAGAAATGTTTGATGGACTCAGAACAAACATGTTGCTCCGCTTTCAAACCCTGAGTTGAAAAGCTATATTTGGGTAAGTTTCAAAACAACACATTCTTAGTTTTTTTTCTTCTCCCACCACACTTCTCCCATTTGCTGCCGTTTTTTTTTTCACCTGGCAGCGATTATTACCCAAATCCAGCACACACTGAGCTGCTCTCTTTGCATATATTTTGGCCAATTAGGCTGGCACCCGAATTGCCAAACACAGCTCTGAGGGTGACCCCGGAGCAGACCTTTGGTACCTCGCTGCCTTTACCTTCCCATCTGCAAAATGGGAACAAATGTGCTTTGATCAGCCAAACAAATCCATCACTGCTCACCAGCTCTGCAGGACCGAGCAGGCACTGGCCTGTTTCATTTGTTTGATTTCCAAGACACATAATAAAAAGGTGTATAAATATGTATTTAGCTGGTGGAGCTTTTCTGGGATATTTGGGGTTGTTTGCTTTCCCATATCAAGCAGAGAATCTAAAATGCATATTTGAATTTGACAGGCAGCCCCCGATTGGAGAGGAGACATTCTGGTCCGCTGGGCACATTTAGACATGATTTTTGTGTGTATTTCCAGAGGTTTTTTTTTCCCCAGCTGTCTCAATGCATATTCACATCTGGGACCAGAGTAGTCTCTGGGGGAAAATAACACATTTTCAGCGAGGCAGAGGCTTCCTCACCCTCTCCTTGCACAGCTGGGGAGAGAGGGCAGAGCAGCGCAGGAGAGCAGGGTGAGGAGCATCCCTGCTCCCATCACGGATGCTCCATCACGACGCCCAGCCACCAGAGCAGCCTTCATGGGCTGATCCCCGCTGCCAAGGGTGATTCCTACAGAGTCCTACATCACCCCAGGCCACAGATCACCACTGCCACAGAGTGCTGGCTCCCTGCTGCTCCAGGTCCCCAGGACCATCCTTGCCCTGGCCACCTCCACTCTCCTTCCCAGCCCCCACATCCCACAGGCTGTGCACACACCCCCACGGACCATCCCACCCGGACCAGTGCCAGGGAACCGGCGGGCACCTCTCTGCAGGGCTGTGGCTTTGTAAAGTGGTGCCTTGACGGGTGTCTGCTCACCTTGGAGGTGTAGGGGAACAGAGTGGGAGCACTGGGGTGGACAGGAAGGGGAGCAGAAGAGTTT
>VZRR01004430.1:358363-398565 GCA_013398015.1 Oreocharis arfaki | reverse complement strand
GGAGGAGGAGGAGGAGGGAGGGGCGGGCTGCGGGGCCGCCGCTCTCCGCAGGGCCCCGGCCCGCCCGACCCACCGCCCGGGCCCGTTCCCCGCCGGGAACCGGGGCCCTGCTGACCCGAGCCGGGAGCCGGAGGGGCTGCCCGGGAGCCGGGGCGCTGCCCGGGAGCCGGAGCGCTGCGGCAGGAGCCGGGGAAGGGCCGCCGCGCTGGGTGGGTGTGAGTTATTTCCAGCCGAAAATGAACGCTCCGAGGTGTCGGGCAGATGTTACTTAATCCGTCTCGTCCTTCTCCTTCACGTGTGTGTGAAGGAGCGAAGGGAAGGGGCGGTTTCGTTGCCATTGCTGGTGTGTGGAGTGTGATGCGAACGCGTTTGTCGTGCGCTGCCTTTCCGAGCCACTCAGCCCTTCTGGGTGGGATTTACAAGTGATGCAGCTAATTCCTTGGGAGAGGGAGGCAATTCATTTACATTGCGTGCTTAGAAATGGGGTACAGTGACTCTCCTAGGGTGGGTTTGTTTTTTTTTTAGTCGCTGCCCCCAATGAGCTTTAAATATCTGGGTTGAAGGTGCTGTAGGATTCATGGCGAATGCTCAACATTTCTTATTATTAAATGCCTGCTGTTATTCCTGTGTGCCGCATGCCAAAATGAATCGGGTCTACCACAACAAGCTAACTGTTGTGTTAAAGGTCCAGGGTCATCGAGAGTTGGGATAACTGTGTAAACAGTGCTGTAAATGCAGTTCTTTTGACCTTCGATAGATGTCACATTCTTGCTATGTTGTAGTTCAGATTTTTTTCTGCTTTTTTTTGGCCTTTATTGGGCTTTTTTTAACTTTTTCTCTTTTGTTTTCCCCATTTATTAAAGGGCTGATCAGTGGTGGTTCTTGGAGCTGAGGCTTAAACCTGTTCCGGAGTTCAGGCATGATGGGGGAGGGAAAGTGTAGGAGTACAGTAAATCAGAGATTATGAGCTTCGTGCGGGTACAGTGTTAGGAGTGGGAGATCGAGTTGGTTGCCGGTGGTGGTGGCCACAAAGCCGCCATTTCTGTGTTTCGGCTGGCGAAGTAGGTAGGTCATTTTGAAGATAATGCTGGGAGTGGCGAAGGGCCCTATTCAAAACATTTCCTTTCTGCTTCCATGTGGTGAATAACTTCTCTTGGTCACGCTGCTCCTCCTTGGCGCTCTCGGAGCGGCCTGAAAACCACCGAAAGAGGCTCAGGTCTGAAATGAATGGCCCTATCTGAGTTCACGCCATTTATTGTAGTTTGAAAACCGCTTTCCTGGCTCACGGCTCAGCCATGGAGGCCAGATGTGGACAAAAAGGGGCGTGCCTGGGAGAGCATTAACTGCTCTGAGCCTCCTCGTGTGTGCAGTTTCCTTCTAGTGGTGCTGCTCACTGCCCCTCATCTGCCAGGTGACAGTTTCAGCCGCCTCTTGAGTCAAAAGAATGAAGAGAAGAATGAAGTCAGCCTTTCCTGCTGTTGTGTTTCTCACTTCCAAACTTAACATTGTAATTTTGAAAACATTAGGAGTTGAAGGAGGGAAGAAGAGACATGGAATGTTAATTTATTTTGTTCTCTACTTGATATTTATTTTCGCCTCGTTTTGCAGGTACATGTAAAAAGACTTGACAGGATGTTGAGATGAAGCCCTTAAAATGGTTGTGTTAGTGCAGTAATATTGAGTTTTCTACTTCAAAATCCAATTAAAATATTTGGGTTTAGAACTATTTTTATATATAGAAGTAAAAGAAATTACTTGACACTACTTGCAAATACACATTTCTAAACGAAAGATTTTCCTTGTCTGAATGCTACTGTAAGACTTAATTAGTAATTACTAGGGTTGAGGCACAGGTTTGTCTTGCTCCTTACTTTTGAGCATGACTTAAATACATAAAGCATAAAAGAAATTCTTACTTACACATGGTGTTATTTAGTAAGGGCAAATCTGACTTTATGGAGTGTGTTTCTGGAAGAGTTTCAGGTTGTATCTTTCTGAGTATGCAGATGGCTCTGGTGTAACTTTTTGGTTGATCTTGCACTTGCCCAGACTTCTGGCTGTTTGTTAAGTGAGCAGTTTTATGTGAGATTTAGGTTTACAGGGTTTGAAAAGGAGGATGAGTGGCACAGAGGTGCTGTAGATGGCAGGGTGGGAGTATGTGTTAGAGTTGCCATTGACTGCGAGAAGAGGGCAATAAACTTGATTAGGTGTTTCACACGTGAGGGAGGGTGCTGTGAAAAAGGTGGAGTATACCATCAAAAATTCTGTGGCTTCTGGCTTGTTTTCCTGCTTTTCATGAATGTCTTTATCTTGCACCAGTCTCTGGCTGGTAAAGAATCTTACATGCACACCCCACCTGACTCCCTTTGCATAATATCAGGGCTGCTCTATCTAGGACAAAGAGTTAATGCATGTGTCCCTGGGTTTAGGGGACCTGAAACCTCCAGTAGAATTCCATTTCAGTTTGAAGTGATCTCACGTGGCACACAGAGTAACCTGCTGATTTAACAGTCCCTCTGCTTCGTGTTCTCAAAGTGCCTTCAGTCAACTTAGTTTCAGTGGTAATTTTTTACTTGGATGTGGTTAACTTGTAAGGTGGTTTTCTTTTTTTTCCCCCAACTATTTGAAAAATGCCCTCTGGCTAATTTCTTGCTCTGTGTGTGGATCACGTTTCACCTCCATACCCAAGTGTTTAAAAGCTTTTGGAACTGAATCTTCTGAATGTGCAAGTTGGCCTTGGGAACTCGATACTCGGCTGAGATTGCCAGTGTGGGTTTTGGTTGTAGTGACACAAGGCTTTTCAACCAGCAAACGTGTTTAGGGCCTGGTAGGGGTTGATACCTGCTTTGAAATAAGTTCTAGGGTGCTGGTAACGCAGCCCATTCTCTAGTCAGACTGTTATTATGTGTTTTACCTGTTGAAGACCCCTGAGAGTTGAGCTGGGGTAGTAATGTGTGAATTTTTCAGGAGGGAGAAAGAGAAGCTTGTCCTGGTATGTGCCCCACAATCAAAGCAGTGTTATATCACTGTTATCTACTACTGCTAACATAAGCATCTTGTTTCAGTGAGGCAAATGAGCTAAGTTGAAGCACTTGCTTTGCAGCTGCATCTGATAATGATTTCTTATTAATTGATCAATGTTTTAACATTTTTTTTGCAGTAATCTATGCCAGCAATTATGACAATGTTAGCAGACCATGCAGCTCGTCAGCTGCTGGATTTTAACCAGAAACTGGATATCAATCTCTTGGACAATGTGGTGAACTGCTTGTACCATGGAGAAGGTGCACAGGTAAGGTGGACTTGGAACCTACATTTATTGACCACGTTTAACTGTACAGCAAATCAGCTGAGCAAAATCAATTCGCTTCAATAACAATTAGTAATATTAGTGAATTTACTGAGCTAGTGACTGGAATATCACTGGCAGTCACATGAAATGTGAATTCACATTGAAATGACACTTGGAGAAATGTTTGTTTGGTGTGTGTTCATTCCTAGCTTGCCTTCTGCTGTTGAGAATTATTAGCAAATACGATTTGGTAAGGACACCATGCAGCTCACCTTTTCTGACTTAGCTCTTCAGGAAGGTCTGAGCTACCTGTTACTTTTTATCATGGACAGGATTGTGAAGCCATGAATGTAATGTTCACTTCAGTGAAGAATTGTATTTTAAAGAAAAATCTAAGTGATGTTATTACTGTGTTTGTATTTATAAAGAAGCATGTCATGTATATTTAGTAGAAGAGTTTGTTCTTTTCTTGTGTCTGGTCTTTTTTATTGCCCATTACAGTTTGCACAGGTTCTTCTTGCACTCTTTGGACTTAGTGCAGATTATGAAGTATGAAGTTGAAATGGAGGGACTGTGCATTTGTGTGTTTGCATCTAATGCCTTGAAAGGGAATCTTGTATTGCTTTTATCTATTTTTTTGAACTTCTTTGGAAAAAAGACTTAAACGTTGAGAGCAAGTATTGCTACAAAGGGTGTTGGCATAGTTCCTCCTCTGGCAGATTTTAATTGTTCAGGCTCAACAAATTGGGAGTTTCAGTGTCAGGCATCTCTTACTAAGATAGTCTTGCTCAACAATAAGTGAATTAAATGGGACAAAGTAGCTGATGCTTTTCTATTCTTTCCAGCTGTTAGAATCAACAATGATATGTACTTGCATATACTTGCTTTGTGTATCTCTTTAGGGAAAAAAAAAAAGCTTTTGTAAAGCTTACTAATGGGAATTCCAGTAGGTTTTGAAATGTCTTGTTGTTTTTTGAAATACTTGCATTTTGAGTGTCCTAAATTCAAATAGTTGCTTGCTGTAGTTTTTTAAGTGCTTGAATGACAGAAAACTCCTTGTAGCTTTTTGCCTTAAAAGTATGGACATCTGTAGCACTTGTCTTGTGATGTGCTTTACTGCCCTGCAAAACAGGTGATGCTTATAATATTGTTTGGTTTGAAAAGAGTTGAAAAAGTTGGGAAGGTTTATAAAGAAAATAAAGGATTAGCACTAAACACAGTGCTCAAATTGCCGTTGTTCTGGCATTGTGAGAACTTGTTTCTCTTAAAACAGCTGGGAAAAGTCTCCACTATTTAGAAAATCAATGCAATAGGAAGCAAAAATTCAGGAGCTGGTGTTGAACTGGAAAAAGTGAATTATGGTATAAACTTGTTTTAAATACATGTATTAATATGTGTCACCTCAGTGAAACTTTGGTCAGCTATTTGAGTGCACTTCCAAAGTGGAGACATTTCAGGGAGTCTGAGCTTTTCCCTCTTCCAGGGGGTTCAAAGGTTCCTGCAGAAAAAAATTGTTCTCTCTGGAGTCTGACAGCTGAAGTCCTGTGCTGAAGGGTGACAGGAATAATCGGAGTTCAGGAAACTAAATATTAAAATTGGGAGATTACCAGTGGTTTTCCTGGAATAGGTCAGGGCAATGTCGGGGTAAAACAGGTTTAGAATGCAACCTGAATGGCCTGTGCTGAACTTGCTTTCAGGTTCACCTGCCTCCTCCTTCTGCTTAGTTCTTATCTGTGCTTGCAAAACTGTTATCTGCTGATCTATATTAGGCAAGAAAGAAGCTATTTTCTGTCCTGGAGATTTTTTTTTTTCCTCTTAGCTTTTTTGGGTATACGTCTCTGAAAAGAAAGGATGTCCCCACCCCAGTGCAACACATGACTAAGGAGATTTCATGCAACTCATAAATGTTTACCTGGACTCATCCCAGCCTCTTAATTCCATTGATCTGTTAGATCTTCACACGTCCAGAAAGATAATTTGCAAATTTATTTTTGGTACCAACAATACCATGAGGCTTTGTCCTTGATTAACCATTATTATTAAATTTATACTGTTAATGAACCTACAGGGTTTGATGTCCAGAAAAGGGGTTAATGAGGATGATAGCAAGCCTCTCAGTGCTGGGAGAAGGATATGGAGTGTCTGTTTTGTTGGTGTTGAAATTTGATCCTGGGATATGTCGCCAGTATTAGAAGCAGCTGGGAGGCCAATGTAAAAACACACTTTCACATTGAACCTGGAAGTAGTATAGCTATTCCGTCCCTTTTAAAATTAAAGTGTATTAAAAGTGCTGGTTTTTCTGCTTGTTTTTTTTAATGAGCTGTGATGTCATACTGTAACAATATGGCTGTACTGGTTGTGGCCTTAAAGAGAATATTTTATCTGTTATGTGGTACTTCTCCATATCAAATCTGCAGGGACTTACTTGCTGGTCCAGTTGCTCCACTGTGCTCAATTACATCGAGTAGGGGTGCAAGTAGTGTTCTACAGATAGTTTAGACATCCTTGCTCTTTTCTGTTGGAGCCTCCAATTTTATTTTATAAATCACATGCCAATTCTGTCTGTTTCTTGCGTTTTATGTATATAGATTTGGGGTCTGGATTGGGTTTCTAAGTTACTGAAAAAAAAACATGTTTTCTTACACCAGTTGCTTATTAGCTCAAGTAGGTACTTGGATGAGACTAGAAATCTGCATGGCTGTAGTAAGTTCTAAGGGTTGAAATTAATCCTGAAGTAAAGCTCTAACTGCTTTGCAACTCTGTCGAGTTGGCTCTGGAGTGCAGTGAAAGAATGAGCTAAGTTCTATTAATTGTGTTGTGAAATGTCCACCTCGTTGGTAAGGCAGTGCCTGATGCTTGTAGGGGATACAATTTGCAGCAAGATTTGTCAGTACACTGCACTTTTGGAAATGGCTGACATCGGTTTGGCTCCCTAAAAATTCTTATGGACATATGCAGGCTTTTGAAAAGGATGGCTGAAATGAATTCAGCTATTTCAATATGTAACTGCTTCAGATGAGGTTTTCAAGAAACCACAGTCCTTAGGACAGTAATTGATAATGTCAGTCCGAAGGAAGAGCAAACCATTAGCATGACCAGCTCCCTTCCTCCCACCAGTAGGTTTTTATTATGGTTTTGTAGGTTGTTAGGTACACCAAGGATCCCTCAGGAGTAGGGATTGGAGACCTCTAATGCTCTGCTCTGTGGTTCTTTAGAATAAAATCAACAGTTCCTACATCAACAACTTTGCAGCACAATACAGTGCTCCTTAAAGCTGGCAACTTTGTAGGAGTGTTTCCACTGGAACTAGAAAGTTTGGGTGCCCTAGAATGAAGTTTTATCTAGGTGACTTTGTGGAAGGGGAGAAAACCTCGTTCCCTAGTAGGTTTTCCCCATAATGTGTGCTGTTCATGCATGTTCACTGCTGCTCTGGATGAATCGTTCAGGATGGAAGAGTGGAAGTGAGTAATTACTGTCCTGCATCGATGGGCTTTTGGAGTTTAGTTTTTACTAAACTTCAGCTGTCACAGAAGGAGGCTTAAGAGACTTGTTGCTGCTGGTTGAGTTCTGCCTAACTCTTAGATAAGTAGTTTAAATGCAGTGTTACATATTTATGTCTTCACTGATAGTATATAACTTCTTAAATAATCTAATGCTAACAATTTTTCAAATCAAATTTTCTTTTAGCAAAGAATGGCACAAGAAGTGTTGACTCACTTAAAAGAACATCCTGATGCGTGGACAAGAGTTGATACTATTTTGGAGTTCTCTCAGAACATGAATACCAAAGTAAGCAAATTAACTTTTATTTATTTGGTTTTCCTCTTTCTTCCATTCATAAACTTTGAGGAAGGTATCTCATTTTTAGCCACAGACTTTCTTGATTCAAACCACATTTTTTTAAATTGTCTTGTTCTCAAAGCTGGCTTTAAACAAGAACTGTAAATGAAAAAATATTCAGACCTCCTTTTACATTGCCAAGAGTTTCTCCCTCCCGTTTTTTTTGAGGATGAGCTAAATTGGATACACAGAGTTTTTTTCAAGGCACATACAAGCATTGTGCCAGTTCCCAAGATTGGTATTGTGTCTGTGTAAATCTGAGTAATGAAAAGTCTAGAGCCACATTTTGTCCTTGGATAACTGCTTGGCTGTTTGTGATCGTAATGAAAGCCATATGCGTGTAACTGAGGAGAAAATTTGTCCCTAGGTGTGTTAAAAACAAAATAAACCTTATTAGGCCAAGGTTTTGAGCAATCAGTAAAGGTTAAGCACCCCAAAGTTTGTAATACATCAGTTCTTTGCTACAATGCAGAACACGTTTGCTTTGTACTGCTGTTGGAAATCCATCCATCTTTGTAGAGGCTAAAATGGGCAGCATTCGGGGCTCTTTCTACAATTTGAAGTGCTTTACCTAAGACTTGTGAAGTTTGAGCCAAAAAGATCATCAAAATGTGTTTTCACTGTCTTAAGTTTGATTATTATCTCAAATAACTGACATGCATGTTTTTCTGCTGGATACACACTGTGTTCAAACAGAAAAAAATTGTGTTTGGATGGTTTCTGAAATCATGTGGTATTCATGAAGCAGTTCATTTTTTTTTTTTCATTGCTCTCTGAAGTTGAGGGGAAAACAGTTTAAAGAACTTCCTCAAAGTAACACCTTTAAGCACCTTTAAGTAACAGTGTTTGCCTGTTTGCTTGCCTGGTAAACTTTGCTTTTTATACTGACAGACATTACTAATGTTTAAGTTGATTTATCAACAGTATTTTTAAAAACTCAAATTTGTCTTGTGAAAAATGAGATGATTAGAGGAACAGAAAGAAAGCAACAGGTAAAGAATTCTTCAATTTACATAAATTGCAAATGATTTGGTGCTAAATTTATGCACTATGACATTTGGCTTTTATGCAATCATATTTTTTCTTTAATTAAAGCTGTTAACACTACCTGATATTAATCATAATGTTCCATTATGTTGATTGCTTGTAATAGGAAGAAAAGGGGTGTCTTCCTGTGCAACTGACACAGCTAGGCTTTGACGGCAGGCCTCCACAAGGTCTACCCTTTTGATTCCCTTTAACTGAATTCTGTTCATCAATTGTTTTTTGTTTCTTGGGAGGTGGGAGGGAAAGGGATTCGGTGCATAAAATAAGTAATAAGGGTGCCATAGAAATTTCTACCATAGGGATCATTTCATGCCTTTTTTTTTTTTTTTTTTTTTTTTGAGTCTTTGCTGTTGCCTGTCCCTCATCTTCATAACTGGGCAGTGAATTAGTGATAGACAATTAGCAACAAGCTAATGATTTTGTGGGAGGCTTCTGTATTACACGTAGTTAAAAAGTGTTCAGGTGTACTGTTGCAACAGTTGATTAAAAGGCAGAACTTTGTAATCGGTATCAGGGACTTTTTTGGGTGTGGTGTGTCTCATTATCAGTGAAGTGAAAGTAATTAGCCAGCAAATCAAACGAAACAAAGTCAAAAGCCCAGAAGGCCCCTTGTGGGATGGTGAGGCTGGGGGAGCCTTTCCAGTGTGGTGTGGCAAGGAGGATGTGCAGGTGAGGGCTGTGCACAGTGATTTTACTGCTGCTGCTCTTCAGTGTCACATGGGAGTGTTAGGGGACAAGGAATATTTTCAGGACTGAGGAAGAAGTGAACAAGACACTGCAGAGGGCAGAAGTGAAGTCACTGATGTACAAAAGAACGAGTAGAAACCTTTACAGTGTGAACAGCTGAAGGCCCATGAACCCAAATGAGATGTTTGAGCAGGTAATGAGGGATAGGTGTGGCAGATTGCTAGAGGTGTCTGTCCTTTTCTTTGACTCCAGGAAATTCTAAGTGAGGGAAAAACCCACTAAAGATGAGGTCTGTCTTTAATCTGTTGTTAGGTTTTTATTTTAAGTTTCATTTGGTCATCTAGTGTTTATTTAAAATGAAACTATTTTTGCCATTCTGGTGTAAAAGCTAAGTAAGTTCACTTGTGGAAAAAAGTTTGGTAGAAAATGAACACTTCTGGTTAGTTGATACCTGAAAAATTAATGTGTGTGCCTGTAGAATATAGAAATTGCACTAGAGTTCAGATGTGCTTCAGGAAAGTTAGCACTGATATAAATATTCATACTGTCAACACTGTTAGGAGCTTTTGTAAGTATGTTTTGTGGTGTGAGCCTGGATCAGTTGCAGATGGCGTCTGTAAATTTATAGCAGTGGCTGAAATCACTTCCTTTGAAGCATTTTGCTTAAGAATGTTTTTGCACGTTTTCCATCATGAAAATTCCCTTGATTTCATTTAGCTTTTATGTCACATAATTAAGCCAATTTACAGGTTAAAATCTAGTTGATAAGCTTTTGCTGCTGGCCGTGGAGGAAATAAAAATACCCTGCCAACTTTCTGTAATTCATAATTTTTCTTGGTGCCCAAGGTTTTGGAAGGGCACAGAACATTTTGTTAGATGCAGATGAAATCTCCTGGGAACTGGGATCAGATAGAGAAACAAAGGGATGTAGGTTATGTTAAGATGAGAACAGCAAAAATGCTCTTGTAATACAATGTAGTTTGGGACAGTCTACATTGTATTTTTTTAATTAAACTGAAGTCTGTGTGATCCCTTTGGTCGAAATGCTAATGATCCTACTTTGTGTAACAACTAACCATTTTAAAGAGGAACTCTTATTCTCAGCCAAACTTGGAACTGTGAAAACTTGAGTTTACCTTTCAGGCATTGATGTGACTTTTTTTTTTTTATTATTTTTCTTCCTAATCCACTGCAGATAAAGTAAATGCAAAACTCCTCGTCCCCTTTTCTCTCCTGTCTATTCATGCTAATGGGGTTTTATGTATTAAAAAATATTGATCATACCATGACAAACTTCTTTCCCTGTTACTGTGAGTTGGCAGTAGGGACAAATGGGCAGAGGGAATGGCCATTTGCAACATTAATGGTTTCGGGTAAGAACATAGGAAGGAATTCCTGAAAGGTAAAATGATTTCCAAGAGCTTATTCACATTTTTATTGTTCTTTGACTGAGCACAAAAGTTCATCTTTAAATAGTAGAAATAGCTGCCATATTGGGGTGGGGATTGAAATTAAATAAACCTGTGGGTTGTCTTGCTGTTCCTAAAGTAACACACCAGTGAAGTTTGGGAAATACTTTCTCTAGAAAGTGCCAGTGTCAGGACATGTGATGCTAAGACAAGATTTTTTTTTCCAGCTCTTAGAGGAACAATAGGTAGCTTGAGACACCATCCAAGCTGCTAAATATTTTAGGAGCCTGGTTGTGTTAATACTCAAACATAGGAGCAGTCATTTATGATACAAATTCATATCTGGCTGCTACTTTTCCAGATAGCCAAAATTGTCTGCCAGAGGGCTCTTCATTATAGACTTTTTTCCCCCTCCTGGTGTGAGCATGATCAAACAGCAGGACTTAGTGTAGCCAAGAATAAAACAAGAAAATGCAATGCATGAAACTTCAGTAAATGGGTGAATAGACATATATTTAATAAAATTGTTAGTTTAATAATCTTGAAGTCTTAGATGTTAAGTGTGAATGCCTGATTGAATGAGAGTCCTGCAAGTTAGTTAGTCCTACAGTAATGTACTCACATCTTGTTCTTCTCCAATTTCAGTATTATGGACTGCAAATCTTGGAAAATGTGATAAAAACAAGATGGAAGATCCTTCCAAGGAACCAGTGCGAAGGTAGGGAGAGATTTTTGTCTTTCCTCATAACTTTGTTTATTAGCTGAGATTTAGACTGTCAGTCTCTAAGTAACTTTCTGTCACATGTCATGGTCATCTCGAGTGATGGAACCACATCTTTCACTTTGGTGATAGTGGTCTCAGTGGGTTGGTGAGCAGCTGAAATTCTGTAAATTTGTGGAAAAGGGGTGACTGATAGTTTTGAAACATCTGAGGTGAGCCCCTGGCATTGAGGTAGAGGTTTTCATTCTCTGTACTTGGCACAGGAGGTTTTCTTCACCCTCTCTTAGCTGTGTGGTCAGTCCCAGCAGAGTTCTGTCATTTTGTAGTAGACTCTGTGGTCCACTTGTAACCTTGTGTAGGTTTATGTAATTATTTTGAAATTGCAAGCAGTTACAAAGATTTTGAAATAGAAGCACTAAGTAAATGCACTTCCTTACCTATTGGTGGTCACTCATTCTGTTAGGCCAAATTCATGGAAGTATGAACAGGCAGATTGCTGTAATTGGTGCAGTGTAGGGTAACCCCCAGTGTCCCATCAATGCAAGGAAGCTGGAAGTCTTAAAATAAACGCTGTGTTTGGTTTATGGGTTTTCCCCTCCCCTACAGCTTGCAATGGTGCTGACTTTTAGACATTGGCTACAGTAAATGGAGGTACCCCTGTGGTACAGGGTTAGTGCTCATTCACGTGGCTGGCTGTCAGGTCATCACAACTTGGACTTCAAAACATTATGTGCAACCTCTTTAAATTCTTGGCATTAAATGGTGTCAGTGTTCTATGCCTGGCTTTTTACTAAAAGCTGGTCTTGGAGCTAATTTAAAGTATTCCAAATTTCTGTGTTCTGCAGTGAGCTTTTATTAACCATGCTGAGGCATGCTTTAAATTTTTACTGCCAGTGCTTAGGTTCTGAAACAATATTAATTAAACCAGAGTTGTAAATGTTGATGGAAACAAATGCATAGAGGGAAACTTTCTCAGTTTTGTGCTTATTCCCTGACCTTTCCCCCATTCCCTTCCAACTATAGGTTGGCAAAGGGTAGCTGTCTCTGAAAGTAAAACTGAAAGTGAAGTTTCCGTTCATTCTGCTGTTGGAGGTTTCTAGGGAACAGCTTCAGCTCAGGCTCAGACACAACTATGCCCTTTTGAGAAACTAAAAGAGCACCTTAGTTAGCTAAAGTTAACTGGGTTTTGTGCTTTTAATTATTGGACTATCTCAGCTCAGTCGTATTTTGTTACATTCTTGACTATGAGCACTTAGTTTCAGCATTTGGAAGTTGTTCTCCTAAAGTTTTTGGCCGTGGGAGCCGAGCAGGAAGAAGAGGAGCCAGTTAGTACTGCCCACTGGTGAAGGGAGGTGTGGTAGAACAGATGTCCCAGGGATGGACTTGACTTGATAGTTTGGAACGGAACAAGTGCCAAATACAGGACGTAATTCAGGAATTCAAAGTCTTAAAATTCATGCTCTTAATCCATAGGAGAGCTGAGAAATACTGGTGGTAGGATGAGGTTGCTGCTGGCTGGGCTTTGGGTCATTTTCTCTCTAAAAGTGGCAGTGGTGTTGGAATGGTTCCTGCCGTCTGAGAAGGTGCAATAACTCCATATGTTACAAGGCAAAATGAAGTTACTGTCTGTAATTGTGTAATCATCCTGAAGTATTCTATTCTTACTTTTCCTGACTTACACATCTATGAAAACTCCAGAGAAAATTAAAAAATCCTTTATATGAGCAAAAGTATATTGTTTGTTCGGCTTTTAAAACATTTTCCCTTTGACAGAGCCAAACTAAAATTGTGAAATTGTCTTTTATCCTTTTTTAGGGAAACTGGGTTAGCTGGCTTTTACTTGTGTGGTAGAAGAGGAACCAAATGTATTTACTGTACCATGGCATTTTATCCAGCTTGGCCTCAGTGGTGTAGGAGGGAGAGTCTGTTTCATCTCTAATCCAGTTTGATCTGGTCTGTGGTGGTTGGTTTTAAATTTTTTTATTTGGCTGATGATACTGGCTGGTACAAAAGAACTGCTCCAGAGCTCATTCAGGTGGCTTGATTACCTGGGAGATAGTCAGGCTGGTTAAATTGAGGTTTCCTTGACTCCAACCATTCTTTGGTTGACAGGATTTTCCTGTTCCGAGTGTATCGAGTGGAATGTGTGTGCAGGAAACTGAAACTCAGCATGCAATGGAATGCTTAGGGACAAAGCAAATCATGCAGGTCTCCAATCAGTTTTACTTTATATCTTAATTTATAAAAGATGTCTTCTGCATGTGTGGTTGGTTTGTGTAGTAAATACAGCTGGGAAATCTTACTGTTGGTTAAGAGGAAACTAAGTGCATTTATGAGAAAAACATTGTTCCCCTTCGTAGCAACAGCAGCTGAAGTTAAGAGCAGATCTGAATTAAATGGTCAGTGAATAAAAAAGGGTTTTAAAAGGACTTTCCCGAAACTTGTTGGGAGAAATAAAGCAATGTTGTTAATTACAGAGCCTGAACTGTAACTTTTTTTTAAGGACTTCTTTTTGGTCGTTTTTTAACGAGTTGTACACCAGAATGACTTGTTGGGCCTTGAGGTTAGCCAGAGGTTTGTTACTGCTTCCGTTTGAATGCTGCGAGGTTTCAGCTTCCCGCCTGGAATTTCGAATGCAAGGAGGAAAATGTTTTCTTCAGATGTGTTCTTTAGAAGTGAAACACTGTTCTGAAGTTTGCTTTTGTTTTAAAATAGCTTTTGGGTTTGAGCTTTTCTGGCCCTGCTGCCTTTTAACTTTTGTAAAATAGCTTTGTGTTCCTCAGGTAGTGTTGTTTGTGAGCACTTTTGAAGAGTTCATTTTTATCTTTCCATAATTCTGAAATGGGAATTGGGCAGAACAATCAAATTTAGAGTTCTAAAATACTTGTGATTACTCTGCTTTTTGTTTTTCTTGATTTTTGGTTTGCTTTTGGAGTTAGCAGTGGGAACCAGTTGGTTCTGTAGACAGAAGTGGAGTCCTTAAGGCACGGAAGAGGTAAAATTGAGTTAAATCAGACGCCTGGCCTGCATGTTCAGCCTTGAGACATGTTTGGTCATAGCCCCCAGCAATGGTTAGCCTTGCTCTGGGTGATTTATTTAGTCCTCGGGAGAGTGCTTGGAATGGCTCTTCCACGTACACAAATGATGTCATGTGGTTTTCATTGAAGCCTCGCCGAGGCGGGTGATGTATTCCAGAACATCCCAGGCAGTGCTGAACTTGGCTGGTCGCCAGGGTATTGTGCCATCGTTCTCAAGCTGAAGTTCTCCGTTTATTGAGGTGTGATACTAAATTGCTTTAAACTCCGATATCCTTTAGAGTTGATTGTTTAATAACACTCAGAGAGGATGGCGTTTGATTAAAGTGCTGTGGTCTCAAAAGGATTTTCTCTGGCAGTGTGAAAACCTGCCTGGAAAGAAAGGCTTTTTGGTCTTCAGTGCAGTGATACGTTTCATTAATCCTGCATTGTGAAATGAAATACTGTTCCCCTGAACAGAGAGAGCTTGTCTGGAGTGTTTGGAGTTGGAATGGATAAAGCACTTCTTCATTATGAAACACAAATTGCTTGTACAACTTTTCTCATTCTGAAATGAAAAAGTGTTCAGAGATGCTGTTCAGTGTCTTCCAGGAAGGTCCCGGAGCTGAGTGTAAAGCTTTTGGTGCAGTGGAAGCTGCTGTAGAGGAGGTTTTTCTGTGCAGTGATGGGATATTTTAATGGAAATTCCTGGCCTGCTTCGTGAGGAAGATGTTGCTTTGGTTCTCTGTAATGAAGGGGGGGATGAGCTACATGGCACTTCTGTGTGTGTGTGTGAAGACAAACTCTGTGCCTTTTCTCAGAGTTTTCATGGGTTTTCTGTTGAAAAGCAAATATATTATGGGTTGATTTGGTTGACCACTAAGGGGGAAAGATGAAATGTGGGTCCATATGGGAAAGCATTGTTTCTTCACACTAAAAATAAGATGGTGTTTTGACTACGTTTTGGGACGAAACTGTTCAGTGTAAGTGTGTATGCACACAAACATCCTCAGAGGGGATAGCTCAGCTTAAGCATTTGAAATTCTAATTTTGATTGCAAAATAATGTTAATTTGCTGAGTTACATTGCCCACCTGATTTATTTATGCCTATTATTCTTTAATACAAGCACAACATTTATTAATTCTAGAAAATTAGAGTGAGCTTGCATCTGCAGCACCAGCTAGAATAATTTTTGACACTTATTGAATGCCTGTGCTCTGTGACTGCACAGAAGGCTGTGCTTGTGTGCCTTGAGGACAAGAAGTGGGTTTGTTGCAGGTGTTTGCTGATTGTGTCCATGGTTATTTACCTGCTGTACTGGGCTGTGACAGGAACTCTGTGCTCTGGGTACAGGGAGTACAGGACAGGTAATGGCTTCCTAGAGCACATCCAAAGGTTAAACTGCAGGATATTTCCTCAAGTTCAGGCTGCAGAAATTACTCATACTGGATAATGTGACGTTCCTCACTGTCCCAGTTCCACTCTAAGCATTGCATAGCTTGGGTCACTTGGGAAAACAACTTTCCCTCCAGGAAGTGTTTCAGTTTTACTGGATGTTTGCCTCTCTGTCGAGGAGGAACTTTCACAGAAGGATGACAGTATCTGATGGATATCCAGGAATGTTCTCAAAGACCTCGAGTTCATGCCCTTGCTCTCTCATCCCTTTTATGGTACTTGGTACAAAAGTGCTTCTGGGGCTTAGTCTTCCAGAAAATGCCAGCAGGAGGCTGGTCCAGGCCTGGAGCAGGGTCTGCTCCCATGCTTGCAGATTGTCCTGAGATCAGTGCAAAGATCAAGGTCAGATGATCTTTGAAGAACATTTTGTGTGTCCTGGGTGTTGTGGTTGGTGTGGCTTTTGTTTTGTTTCATTGGAAGGTCTGTTTTCCTGCACTGTCTGTCTCTTCCTGCTCGGCTCAGTGAAGAGCCTGAACTTGGCAGTTGTGGTGTTGGCATCTTCAAGACTTCAAGGAGACCTTCTAGGCAGTGGCTGTGAGGCTTGTGCATGTCCTGTGCTTTCCTTTTTAACGTAACACTTCCTTCTGAGTTCCCCAAACACGGTGCTTTTAGCTTATCCCATGGACTACTACCCCTGAACAGTTTCTTGGACTTGTTCTGCTGAAAAATGGTAATGAGCCTCTGGGTTGATTTTTGTCAGAATATAAATTTGACATATATTTGTTCTGCTGAAAATTATCTTTCTTAAGGAATGATAAATAAATGAGCTATTAAATATGGAGCAGAAACCATAACACTTGAAGTAAAAAAAAAGAAAAAGTAGAAAATGACATCTGAGCCAAAAAGAGCATTAGAGAATTGCATAGCTGCTGCTTTTAAGGGATTAAGAATATGACTTTGTTCACTGGATGGATGACCTCAGGAGCCTGCAGCATGATGTGTGAAAAGGAACAAACTTTTTTATCTTTAGAGCTGTGGTCACCATTTTTACTTTTATTTTTATTTTTTTAATGGAGCAACTGTGGAGCAGAGCAACTGTTCTCCCCTGCTGGTCTCAAGGCCGGATCGATGGCAGCACAATATTCGAGTTGTTACTGAATAGCACAATGCCATTGATGCAGCAAGATGGAAAATACCATGGATTTATTTGCAGTTGTAACTCTAAGACCAATATTAACTTTTTAAATCCTTTTTGAAATGCAGAGAGTTGCAACAGTAGGCTTCCCTTAGTGGTTTGGCAGATGGTTATAATGGTTTAATTTCTGGCACTGCAAACCTATTTCCATACTATTTTGAGGGCTTTCACATCTCATTTGTGAATTACTGTAACGCTTCAGCAAAGAGTGTGTTTTAGGTTTAAAATATCACACCAGTGCTTGGTAATAACTCTTACCCAGTGACTGACAGTGATACTTCATTAATGACCATTCTCCTGGAGTAATGGGGACTGATCCCAGCTGATGATGATGAATAGTTCCACTTGCAGTTGGAACTACCTGTAGAACAGCTCCTGTCTAGTATGTATCTAATGGCTCAAAGTCTGGATCTAGTTTTTCCAGATTTCATGAGGATGCAATTAATAAACTGTCCCCTTTAATCCTGTTCCTTAAGCCTGAAATGGAAAAAAAAATTACTAAATTTGGCTGAGTCTTAGACAAGTTTTAAAACTTAGAACAGAGGCTGTGGATTATGTCTCCAACTGAAGACATTCTCCTCCTTAAAATGACAACTTCTGAAGTCTTCAACATATGCATGTTGTCTGCGTGAGTCAGCTGACTTGTCTTGTTGAAGAAGTGATTGTAACGAGATTTTTGGGTTCATGAATTTGAATAGCAAAGCATCCACCAATTCTCAAACTTCCTTACGACAAGAAAGCACTTGCCCGGTTTGAAGCGTGGTGTCAGAGCTGAACTCCTGGGATGTTCCCCTGGGTCGTGACTCCAGGCCCTCTGTGCGTGCCTTTTCCTGGGAGTCGGGTGGTTTTGTACAGAATGGGTTTAGACATGGATATTGTCACTTGGAAAGTCGTCGTTTCCATGGATTTAGTAATTAGGAGTGAGCTGAGGGTTAGGTGGCAAAATGAAACTTTGGGCAGTGTGGCTTTCTACAGTGGTTGGGGATTTTTTGGTTCGATGGTGGGGCTGAAAACTCTAAAATAATAACACAACAAAATGAACGATTTAAGCACACACTGTGCCACTGGTTGGCCAATCGCCAATGTAAGCAAAAAAAAAAGGAAAAAAGCAATAAAGTAGAATTTATTAAGAGTTTCAGGACTCTCAGCATCCCTGTGTGCTATAAAAATGCAGTGGTTCACGCTCAATGAATTGTGCTGTATTAGTGAATGAAGTTTTAAGTTCTGTTCTTGTAAGATTTCCAGGGGGAAGCTTTGCTAAGCTCTGGCACAGTGCTTCACTTTGAAAGCCTGAACTTGGCAATTCCTGTGCATAAGAATTCCTGTCTTTAAAATGGATCACTTAAGTAGACTGGAGCATCTCTGAACTTCTGCATGCAGTGCAGGTGGTGATGTGTCAAAGCTTTCTGTGCAGTTTAGCAAACTTGGCATTGAAACTGGAGTCACACTTAGGAAGTTCTGCTCTTTCTTTGTGTTCACTTCGATCTGGTTCAAATTATTGAAAGGACACTCTAATCTTTAGTCTGTTTTCCTTTTGGTTTATTGAAATAGTTTAGGTGTAAAGCCATTTTGTACATCTAAAATATCCCCTGTCAGGACTGATAAAGGCATGTTTTTCCCATGTAGCACACAAGAAGGATGCTCACTGCTCACTGGCACATGCTTATCTGGCCCTTAGAGGGTCTTGTTTAAAAATATGAAGAATCTGAGTTCAGGAATATTTGTTGTTACATCTGTGATATCTGGCATAGCTGAAAATAAATTCCTACCTCTTCTGCAGGCATTAAAAAATACGTTGTTGGCCTAATTATCAAGACCTCATCTGACCCAACGTGTGTAGAAGTAAGTGAAGAATCCTCAGGGGAGGATGAGGGAGGGGAGTGTTACGCAAAACCTGACTCTTCTCTTCTCTTCTCCAGAAAGAGAAAGTGTACATTGGGAAACTGAATATGATTCTTGTTCAGGTAAGCCAGAGTTCACAGCATTTTAAACCTTATTATAAAGACTCTGACTGTGCTGTGTGTCTCACGTGTGGCTGCCTCACTTTGCAGATCCTGAAGCAGGAGTGGCCGAAGCACTGGCCGACGTTTATCAGCGATATTGTGGGAGCGAGCAGGACCAGTGAGAGCCTCTGTCAGAACAACATGGTGATCCTGAAACTGCTGAGTGAAGAAGTGTTTGATTTTTCCAGTGGCCAGATTACTCAAGTAAAAGCTAAGCATTTGAAAGACAGGCAAGTATATCTGTTTAAATCTTGATGAACAGAGTAGACTTTGTGCTTGCTGCTAAATAGTTGCTCTCACTTGGAGCCTTTGTGTGAACACCTACAGCTGTGCGATTCCATTTCTGAGCCCAAGAGGGTTGCTGATTTTTCTTTGAAGCAGCACTCCTAGGGGATCCCTAACTTTATTTTGTACACACAGAGATTTGTACCTTGCTGCAAGTAGCATCTGTTGACTGATGGTTCATCCCCTTTTAACACAGCAATTCAGCATTGATAGATTGTATTCCCTTACCCAGAATTTGCAGGCACAGGCTTCAGGCTACTTCAAATATGCATTATTAGCATGAAAATGGGGAAAAGCCAGGTGGCTTTTGAATGCCTCCATGGGCATAGGTCTTCAGGACCTGTCCTGTGTGGGTAGATATTTTGATTGATGAAATGTGGAAATGCTTAGTTTTTAATTCATTTTTTTTTACAGCATGTGCAATGAATTCTCTCAGATATTTCAGCTGTGTCAGTTTGTGATGGTGAGTTATATTTCTTTAATGATGTTTTCAGAATCCTTCCCTTTGTGCCTAACAGTGTCACAATGCCATAAACTCTAAATGGTCATTTACAGGAAAACTCCCAAAACGCTCCCTTAGTCCATGCAACTTTGGAAACTTTGCTACGATTTCTGAACTGGATTCCTCTGGGATATATATTTGAGACCAAGTTAATCAGCACACTAATATACAAGGTACTCTTGCAAAAAAAAATGACAGCTCTTAAATTTAAATACAAGTTGTGGAAAAGCTGTACGACACTACTGTAATACTCTTGATTTTTTTTTCTTCCCTCAACAGTTCTTAAATGTTCCCATGTTTCGAAATGTCTCTTTGAAGTGCCTCACAGAGATTGCAGGTGTCAGTGTAAGCCAGTATGAAGAACAGTTTGTAACACTTTTTACACTGACCATGATGCAGTTAAAACAGGTAAATGTTTTTCAGAAATCTCTTTGTATTTCATACCACAAAATCAGTTTCTGTGGAACCTAGTTGAGTTGACAGGTTTATGTTCATGATAGAGCTCTTGATAGGAAAAGTATTGTTCTCTAGTGGTATTTGTGGCTTGATCAGAGGATGCCACGTGTGTTTTTCTGAACTTGATTGCAGCTGTATTTCTGCTGTATTGATTTGATTAATTTAAGTGATATTTTGAGCACTTGGGCTGCCTGATGGGGAAATGTGAACTATGTGTCTCAAGACCTAAATTGACCTGACTTCTGCAAGTGGCTCTTTAATTTTTGGAACAGATAGAAACATTTTCATTGAAAGTCATACATCAAATTTATATAATTTGATGATTCCACTCTGAGCAGTTCAGAGTCAGGTACATGAGTCCTTTCCTCAGTGTGTTTATATCATAAGCGGATGGGTGAAGGGGTTTTTTAAACAGTCTCTCCTTCTCTTGGCAATGTTGGTTCATCTTAAAGATTCTTCATAAAAAAGCAACAGCAGCATATTTATTAATACACAGTAGTTCTGTATAAAAAGGGAAATTCTTGATGATGTCTGTGTTCTTTTTGTTAGATGCTTCCTTTAAATACCAATATCCGACTTGCGTACTCGAATGGAAAAGATGATGAACAGAACTTCATTCAGAATCTCAGTTTATTCCTCTGCACGTTCCTCAAGGAGCATGGTCTGCTTATAGAAAAAAGGTTAAATCTGAGGGAAACACTAATGGAGGTAAGTAGCTTGGTTTGTCTGGTTTAAAAATGTAGCAGGTGTGTTCTCACGCTCAAAGGATGTGGTATTAATGTCATTTCTAGGTCATTGTACTTAAAATGGGTAAGAGGGAAAAAAACCAATCACAAATAGAAAAACCCCTTCAAAATGTTTGTTTCCTAGTATGCTTCTATGGCATTCTGCCTTCAGTGGTCCTTCACCAATACAATGTCTGAAAACTTGACTTTGTCTCATCCTCTTCTTACTTGTTCCTCCATGGAAGTGTCGAACAGTGCTTCAAAGTAAATGAATATATTCTTTTTCCCTGGGTTTACATGTTTCTGTTTAACTCTCACATGAAGAAGGTGTGTTGCTATGACTTCATCAGTCTGTTTTCACTGAGCATCCAGAGCTGCTTTCCAGGGACCAGCACATGCTGTAGGCCAGTTCCTCCTTCCTGGTGTAGCTTCCTGCCTAGTTTGCCATTTCCCAACTGAAAAGCTTTAAATAAACCTCAAGGATGAGACTGTTTCTGTTTAGTAAAGTCTGTGTGTGCCAGTGGCAGGGCCCTACAAGTGACTGTGACAGTAAAACCACTGAGATTGTGGCAATTATTGGAGATTCAGAGAAGGATGAGGGGTTGGAAAGGCTGAAACACTGAGGGTACTGCTTCATGCTGTAGAGGGGGTAGATCACAAATGAGGGTTTTCAGTTGGGTTGTTTTAATTGTGAATAACAATTTTGCTGGGATTGAACTGTTTCATAGTGACTTTTTTGCTACTGCTGTGTTCCAAGGGAATGAAAATGGCTCCATCTCCCCTTGAAGCACCATTTTCTGTGTGCAGAATCAAGCCCTGTGCAGGTTTGGAGGTTGCAGGCTGAGGAACTGCTGTGAGACAGGGGAAAAACACCGCCCCAAGTTTTAAACCTGGAGACCAGGTTCCATTGGGAGGGGGAAGTACATCTTGCAGGTGGTTTAGCTGTAATCCAGTGTGTCCATCTGAATTCCAGTCTGCGTGCCAGCCAGTGTTCTCAGTATATTTCTTCTGGAGGCAGCCCTCTACAAAAAAAAAGGCATATTAATAAAATTGGCTGCAAATATCGAACTGTAGCTCATTTAGAAGATGAACTCATAAGAGTATCACTTTTTTATTTTCAGTAGAGCAGCTGTTAACAGTTCCAGGTAATTCCTGAGTTTGCAAGCAGTAAGCTTTTAAAGTAACTGGGAATCAGGGGTGCACAGCTCAAGGCTCAAGTTTCTGCTTGCACTGAGGCTGTATTGGGAAGACCTGTGTAAAGCAGACATTTACAAAACTGGATTTTGAAGACTTTCAGTCTTGTATAGAATGGTGAAATGTTTAACAGAGTTCTTATGCCTGCCTAAAATGGTTGCAAATTCAACTTCTGTAAGCTCTGGTGTAATAGAACCGAGGTACAGGTTTTCTTTAGAAAGCTCTGTGCCATTCTAACCTGATAATTCCTGCACTTCGGATGTAGCAGAACTCCTGAAATTGTTCTGTGGATTCGTTGGATCTCTGTAGACTGGCAGAGGAATCTACATAAGTTACTTTAAGTGAAATTACCAAGAGAAATTGATGTGTAAAGATTAATGTATGGCTGTTCCGAGTCCCTCTTTTGACACTGTAGGTGGAGATGCTTAATCAGGTCTTTACCTTTTAAAATGCTCTGAGTTGTTGTAGTGCCCAAGCTATGAAAATATCTTCAGATTTTATCATTTCATTCTCTTTGTTCACTAATGGGCAATTGCTTTGATATCTTTCACCAGGGACTGCATAATAAGCTTAGGCAAAAGAGGTTTGTCTGTGTAGTTTTAATTTCTCTGGCTGGTATCTGAGCCTGTCAGAATTGCATCAGTGGCTTTCCCTGCTCAGCCTGCTCTGGCTGTTCTGTCAGGAAAGAAGTTGAAAATGTTCTGGTAGATGACTTCTCTGAAAGCAAAGGAGCAGTATTCCAGGGTCAAAGGATCCAGAACAAAGTAGGAACAATAGTCTTGAGACTAGCAATCGCTGACACCAGCTGGTGAGGGTTTTTTGAGGTTCTGAAAATGCCTTGCAGAAGCTCCAGAGGCTGTGGGTTTGATAATGTACAAACAGGCTGGTTTGGTGATGGCATTTTTTTGAGATGTCTTTAGGCTATTTCAGATTTAGGAATTCATACAGACTTTGAAAATAACAATAATTGACAGGAGCCCTTGGTTTTGAGTTGCTCTGCCAGTCACAACTCTGACTTGTAAGTAATGTCATTGCAATGTTAATGCCTCTTGTTCCAAACTCTGAGATTAATTCGGCATTTTGTCAGGATTTGGATAACTGAACTTGAAGCAATGTGGTTTGATCTGAGATATACTCAGTAATTGAGTGTTTCAACCACTCTTTTCCAGGCTCTTCATTACATGTTGTTGGTATCAGAAGTTGAAGAAACTGAAATTTTCAAGATTTGTCTGGAGTATTGGAACCATTTAGCTGCTGAGCTCTACAGGGAAAGTCCGTTCTCAACGTCTGCTTCTCCACTGCTTTCAGGGAGTCAACACTTTGATGTTCCTCCAAGGAGACAGCTTTATTTGCCTGTTTTGTCCAAGGTAAGCCATGTTCAAAGATTCAGATTCTGTTTGTCAATTAGAGATTTCGCTTCATATAAGGAGTGACATAAGAAAACTTACCTTTCTTTGAGTAATCAGTAGTTTTTTCAACTCTAGTTATATAATCAAAGTGAAAATACTTTAAGATGATACCAGTATATAATAAAAGTATTAATGTGCTGTTTCAGCTTTTTGAAGATACTTAATTTTAAAATAAGTCTGTATTAAAGAGTTTCTGTAAGCAGAAAGGCTGGAGTGCTAGAGTTGGAGGAAAATCTGTGTGTTTGGGAAGAGTGGTCCTTAAAAGACCCCTAATATGATACAAGCATTTTGAAGCTCTGGAAAGTATAAATACTACACAGGTTGGGGTTTTTTTAAGTACTCAGCTTGTTCAATGGAGGGAGAGAAGTCAGCAGGCTCTGTCCTTAATGGCTTGTGAGTTGATATGTCTGTATAGCTGGGTATAACCTTTCTGTGGTTGAGGCTGCCTGAGCAGAGTGCTCTGGAGACACCTGTGGAGCTGGGACAGTGTTGGTATTGCAGTTTGATGGAGTTTTAACTTCCCCCAGGTTCGATTGCTCATGGTCAGCCGCATGGCCAAGCCTGAAGAAGTCCTGGTTGTGGAAAATGATCAAGGGGAGGTAGTTCGGGAATTCATGAAGGATACGGATTCCATAAACTTGTATAAAAATATGAGAGAAACGTTGGGTAAGTGAACTGGCTGCAGCCTGTGTGCTGTGGGTCTGTGCAGCTGCATCAGTGTGTTATCTTAGGATCTGAATTGCTGTGTGGGTGAAAGGGTTATCAGCAAGGAGTACTACACAGACTGGAAAGGGAGGAGGCAGTGGCTGCTCTGAAGTTTCCTGTTTGAGGCATGTAGTGCTTTATAACCTGGTGGAGTAGTAATACACTACTTAATTTTTGTCCTTAGATATTGCAGTGATAACGAGTTTTTTGAGGCAGGAAAAAAATACCAAGAGTCCTAATTGTAACTTGAAGGAGCAAAGGGAGTAGAGTTGTCAGATATTTGGGACATTAGACCTTCAATATTAAACTTATTTTATCAAATGCAGATGGGAACACTGAGTGTTTAGCACCAGGTTTATGCACTAGGAGTGTGTGTGTGTGGGAAAGCTTGTGGGATGCAAAGTGTATGTGGGTATTTTTATTCTCACCTTTCTACTTGTGGTGTAGGTATAGCCAGTGTTAAATTGTTCTAATGCATTTGCATGTGGCATGTGAAAAACATTTTTGTTTTATGAAACAGTTACTGCATGTCCTGAGCCTAAGTTATGTTGCCAGATACAGGATTATTTACATGAAAATGCAAGTCAGGTTTTTACTGCTTATGTTGTATTACCTATAAGATTCACTTGGAAAAAAAAGGGAGAGAATGTGGTGGAAGCTGTATTCTGTGGTACAGTAAAAATCTATTTCTGAACCTGGCCTTAAATTGCTCTTGACTTGCCGGGATTTAGAGTTTTATATTGGAGACACTAATCCTATTAGGGGCTGATGCAAGTGACTGAGTTGTGATACCTGAATCTTCCATCTAGACCTGTCCAGGAGCACCAGCTCCACTTTAATCATGGCTTATTGCAACAAGAAAATGTGGTGACACTAAAATACAGAGCTGAAGAAAATGCATGGGCTTTTACACACTGTATAATGTCCCCCACAGGCAGCCAATCCCATATTCCCTATAGACCATCAGTACAGATGCCTTCTGATAATAATTTGCCTTGGCATCACGTGGGGCATGCATTCATTTTAGTCTTTTCACATCACCTGCATGTGATGTTTTGCTGAGATCCCTTAGAACATAAATTCCCAATAAAATTTACTGTCCATCTTTAAAAGAATTGTAACAAATTTCTGCCTCGTGCTGTCATGACTTCAGGAAGGAAGCACTGCACGTTTTCCTGACAGCTTCAGTGGTTTTTTATGCAACTGCTCGTGGAGTTGAAATCCAGGCTGCTGCTTTAAAACGTTCCACGTTGATGTCTTTCAGTTTATCTCACGCATCTGGATTATGCAGACACGGAACGAATTATGACTGAGAAGCTTCACAATCAAGTGAATGGCACTGAGTGGTCGTGGAAAAATCTGAACACGCTGTGCTGGGCTATCGGCTCCATCAGCGGCGCCATGCACGAAGAAGATGAAAAGAGATTCCTGGTTACAGTAATTAAGGTATGGTGGGGCAGAACTAACAGCTTGGTCACACTTCAGTTTGTGCTGAAGAATTCAAGTTTGCAGGAATACTGCTCTGTGATCTTAGAAAGCTGCCTTGGTGGGTGCAGGGGGATAAGAATGGATTAATGGGAAATCTTACATGCTGAATTTAGGGGTGGTGAATAAGTTAGCTGTGAACAATGCATTGATCCAAGTAGCCTTTTCAGCAGATAAAATTAAGTTTATGATGAAATGTTATTCTTTGGGGATGCAGAAGAGATGGAAGGGGATTGCTTATGGAATACAGCAGAGTGGCAGGGTAACCCAGGATTGTAACTAGCCTAGCACCTTGCTTTTTTGCTAAATCTGTATATTCATTGATCAAACTCAAAGTTTGGTTAATACATGGATAATATTTTTACAAGAGTAATGGACTTTAACAAGTTATACAAAGATTCTTACAGAATATTTAGTTGTAATTCATACAGAAGATGTAGTTTATTTTCTTCTATTTGATGTGGAGTCTGTATTTTTGTCTATCAGCTACTCAGCCAGTATTGAGTACTGTAAGGCTTGTTGAACTCCCCCTGCAGGAATCCTTAGTTATAATCTAAAATGGAGATTCCTTAGTTTAAAACAGTGACCAGGGTTTGGATGAAACTTGGATGATTGCATCGCCCCAGTCTTAACGTGCTTGTTTGGGCTTTTATTTCTTTATTTGGATTTTAAACTTGATTCCGGCAACCGTCTTTAATTATAGCTCCTTATAGGATGTTATGCTTGTAATGCTTTTAATTGAATTGGACAAACTTGAAGAGGAGACTGAGAATCTGTTGTGTTGTAGGATCTCCTGGGACTCTGTGAACAAAAGCGAGGAAAGGACAATAAAGCCATTATTGCATCAAATATAATGTATATAGTAGGTCAATACCCACGGTTTTTGAGAGCTCACTGGAAATTTTTGAAGACAGTAGTCAACAAGCTGTTTGAATTTATGCATGGTAATTATCTGCTTTTTTAAATTTGCTGTTTTAATTATTAACAAAAAGATGTCTATACATGGAGGGGAAAAAGTACAAAGCAGTAACTGCCTTGATTTCGTGTAGAAACCCACGATGGCGTCCAGGACATGGCTTGTGATACCTTCATAAAAATAGCACAAAAATGCCGCCGACACTTTGTCCAGGTTCAGGTGGGAGAGGTCATGCCATTTATTGATGAAATCCTGAACAATATTAACACAATCATCTGTGACCTTCAGCCACAACAGGTGGGTTTAATTCGGGGTTGTGGATAATTCCTAAAGATTTATGCAGAGTTCCTTCCTGGTGAAATGTTAGGGGTGTTTTGCAAGGGTTTAATTATATTCTTTAGTTGTTGTTAAAGACAATGTCAAGGTATAAATACCATGATCAAGTTGAATTGGTGAGATCTCAGTTGGAATGTGTGGAAACAGAATTAAAGTGCACTTAGTTGGAATTTTGGTTTCTGGAATGTCTTCAAGAAAGAAGTCACTGAATGTAACTCAGTGATTCTGCTTTGGGAAAGAGCAATATCCTACTGTAACAGTATATACCTGCAGCTCTTGTGTTTGTGAAGGAGGGGGTGAGGAACTATCCAAAAAGGGAAAATCCAAAATCCAGTCCTTTCTAAAAAAGGAGTGGGAAATCTGTCTGGTGAGGGCATGGCTCATGACATGAGAGTAGTGTGCACCTGCACTAATGTACTGAAACTTCAGGCAGGGTGGATCTGGCACCTGGAAAAAGGTACTTGCAGGACTGATGGGAGCCAGTGCACAGTTCTGGTAAAACTGAGTTTTTTCCTTGGTCCTTTTTAACCTCTGTGTTTGTGGTGTTGCTGTTCCCATCAGGTGCACACATTTTACGAAGCAGTTGGATACATGATCGGGGCACAGACAGACCAGACTGTGCAGGAACATCTGATAGAAAAGTACATGTTGCTGCCCAACCAGGTGTGGGACAGCATCATTCAGCAGGCAACAAAGGTGAGCTCATACGTTTTAATGTGTTTGGTGTTCAGGTCAAAAGCCCTGCTAAATGTTTGCCCTCCCCTGGTTGTGTTTTTCACATTAAGTGCACGGAGCTGGGCTGGACTTCATTACATAGTGGCTAAGACAGAGATTGACATGACAATGAAAGTGTTGTTTTGAGAGAGGAGACTTAAATGACAAAATAAATACTTGTTCTAGTCTGATTTAAAGTACGGTCTGTTACTGTACAGAATTTATTTCAGTAGTTTTTTCTAATGCCTCCATTTTACTTGGCTTTTGGGTAACAGAAAAGTTAAAATGCTAAAAATACTGTTCACTGTTCTTCCTTTTTTTCTCCCACCATTCTCTTAAAGTACATCTTTTCTTGCTTTATCTTCTATTGCTTTCAGTCTTTTGAAAATACTTTTATCTCTACACTTTAAGGAACAAGTCTTGCACTTCACAAGAGACAATCCATTTGCAGTTAATCTAATTAAGGGCCTGAAACTTAAGCAAGCTTGAGTTACTTTTCCTACCCTTTCTCTCAAGAACACACTGCATTTCTTTTGGGCCCCTTCTGTCTGTTTTCAGCTTCTTCATCACCTTAGTTTTTCTTCTTTCTCTAACTGCAGCAAAGGAGTTTCTGCAGAAAAGTAGAATGAAATGAAGTTTTATCCTGACTCTGTTGGAGGTAGTGGCAAACGCCATGAAATAAACCACAGGATCTTTATAAAAAGTCCATAAATTTGAGTGATCTGTTCTTTAAGGCAGTGTATAAAATAAATTGTTTAAACTTAGTCTTTTATATTGAAAGCCAAAGGGTGGTTGTATTCACTAACCAAGATGAACTTTAAATTGTTTTCACAGAATGTTGATATTTTAAAGGATCCTGAAACAGTTAAGCAGCTTGGTAGCATTCTGAAAACCAACGTAAGAGCGTGTAAAGCAGTTGGCCACCCCTTTGTGATTCAGCTTGGAAGAATTTATTTAGATATGCTGAATGTGTACAAGTGCCTAAGTGAAAATATTTCTGCAGCTATTCAGGCTAATGGTAAGAAATTCCATGTTCTTCCTGAAAATGGGGGTTGGCAGTGTCTGCCATGAGGTTTCAGAGTACATCCCACTTAGATTAATTTGACTGTTTGGGAAAGTGGAGAAGGGCTGAAAGTGCTCACTTAAATCTTTTTTTGTTAACAGATGTTGTATTCAAATAAAGAACTCCCAGCTTTTAGAGGGAGGAAGAAACATCTATAAATGAGCAAGTTTAGGAGAATGCAAAACACCAGGGATGCTTACTTAAAATTAATAGGCATCTTGCTGAGATGCAGTTGTAGCCTGTGTTCTTTTAGCTTACTCTGGTTTTGAGTATTAAAGGCATGTCTGTAAATAGGATCTCATTGATTCCTTCAGAAGATGCCAGCAGGGTTTTGGGATGAGGCTGTGCTGCTACGAGGCTGTATTGCAGAAATGTAACAAGTGAAGATGCCTGAAAGTCATGGTAAAGCAGGCTTGCAATCACAGAAGGAATTCTCAATTACCTCCCCTATTTTTACCAGCTAACTTAGGGCCTGTGGCATCTCAGCAGAATGTGCTTCTGTGGTCGTTCATTACGAGATGAAATGAGTCAGTTGCTGAATTCTGTGCTGTGCCCAGTTTTCTGGCCAGCACACAAGGTGTACCTGGAAATTGGAATGTTAAATGCAGCTTGGTAGCTGTGCAGCTGGTTTACCTTGAAGTAGCTTCTTGGAATTCAGAATAAAACTGGCTGAGAAATCAATAATTTTTCATTCAGCTGATCTAATGGTCAGAATTTATCCTTGCCAGACACGGTGAAGTTAAGGAAAGAGTTGCTGTGGCTGTGGGCCTGGTGAACTCCTTCAGCAGCAACTGCTGTGATTGCAGAGAACGTTTTTACAACTGGCAAAGATTAAAGACAAAGGAAGTCTTTAAGAGTCTTTGTAATTCTGATATAATAATCAAGCATTTTCTGTTTTGTTAATGTCAAGTTAATTTGGTGGGGGGTTTTTTGGTTTGGTTTTTTTTGACATTTCACACAATTAACTGAAGCTTTGAAATTTTCCAGGTGAAATGGTAACAAAGCAGCCCTTGATTAGAAGTATGAGGACTGTAAAAAGGGAAACCTTAAAATTAATTTCTGGCTGGGTGAGCAGGTCCAATGATCCGCAGATGGTAAGTGGATGTATTTTATACAAATAACTCCTAAGGCAGAGCTGGGAAGAACTCTGGTTTGTGTTCAGTTGTTGGTCACAGGAATTTGCTTCAGGAGTTGTGTAAAATATAATGGAGGAAGTGGAATTATAAGAGGTAAGCCTGAGCAATGTTTGAGATACTTCAGTTAATTTTAGCTGAGAGTAATCTTAAAGGGAGCCAAGGAGATTTAAGATGGAGACAGAAGATGGGAACCTATTTCAACTTCCTTAGGAAAAGTGTCACCTGTAACTAAAGGAGGAACTTGGCTACAAACTGTGCTGGAGACTTTGCTCAGTAGCTGCACTGCTATAACCTGGCTTACTCTTCCAACCAGGTAGCTGAAAACTTTGTTCCTCCGTTGTTGGATGCAGTTCTCATCGACTACCAGCGGAACGTCCCGGCCGCTCGGGAGCCTGAGGTGCTCAGTACCATGGCTATCATTGTCAACAAGCTGGGGGGACACATCACTGCTGAAATACCTCAGATCTTCGATGCTGTTTTTGAGTGCACATTAAACATGATCAACAAGGTATTGATATTTAAAACCTGGGATGAGACGTGTCCCTCTGAACATCATTGCGACACGTGGGATCTTGTGATTCAGCTGGGTTTTTCTCCAGTCACAGAGCGCATTTGTGGCACTTGATGAAATTTCTGCTCAGATGAGGGTACTTGTTTTATAGTTGAGCTGTCTAGTTGGATGTCTTAAATTGCCTTAAATTTCTCTGGTTAGCTCTTGATTTAAGCCATCAATAATTTTTCTGGGGCCTTGGAGTGCTGCGCTTCTGGAAGCAGAAGTGTACTTCAGTCAAAAGTCAGTGTGGGACTAACTGCTAAAATTGATAAATATTGGAAGTGTAAGAACATCACTGCTGATCAGGCATGTTGAGTATTTCCTCACTAAGTGTGCAGTATGTACTGACTTTCTCTGTTTAATGGAAGATGTTATGATGGAACTGAAGGAGACTTGGCTTTTTTCCCCTTTCCCTTCAAGGACTTCGAAGAATATCCTGAACATAGAACAAACTTCTTCTTGCTACTCCAAGCTGTAAATTCTCACTGCTTCCCAGCCTTCCTGGCCATTCCACCTGCACAGTTCAAACTTGTCCTGGATTCTATTATTTGGGCTTTCAAACACACAATGAGAAACGTTGCAGATACAGGTAAATGGAAGTGTTTAATGCAGATCAGAGATTTTCTGGTAGAATGCCATTGTCTTCCTTTTCTTTAATCAAACTTAGCATATTGTTCTGTACTGCATTTGCACAAGGATAGAATTCCTCTCAGTTTCAAGGTGTCAGCTGGGTATCCATGGATGGGCTGAGATGTTTGGTTGTTGTTTCATTCCTGTAGCTGGAAGAGAGCACTATGACAGTTTCTGCTTGCTTTCTTTGCCATGTGAGCATTGGAACTCTCCTGAAATGGCTGAATGGATACAGCAGCTCAAAATGGTGTCACAAAAAACTTGAGAAGCCACTGATTTTTTTTTTTTTTTTTAGCCATGTAGGATGGGGAGAAAAGATGTTGTTCAGTTGCATTTCACCAAGTAAAGTAATTAAAGTTTCCATTTAAAGCTAAACATTGAAACACCTTTCCTTGTTTAATTAGCTAGTATTTGCCTGGGTAGAGGGTTTTGCTCATCAAGTGGTGTGATTGGCTCTTTATGCTAATGATATGCTAACAATATGATAATGAAGCCAAAGGGGCGTGCCAGGTCTGGGAGGCAGTGCCCTCTAGTGCCAGCTCGGGGCAGTGCCTCACAAAGTCATCACGTGCCGTGCTGGGCATCCTGCTGCCCATTGGCATTTCTTGGGATATTCGTGTTGTTTTGGAAAAGGCCAAAATCTCCCAGCTGTTTGAATACTGTTCTCTTGGTCACTTCTTTCATGCCCGTTTTGCAGGACTTCAGATCCTTTATACCCTACTGCAGAACGTTGCACAGGAGGAGACCGCTGCCCAGAGTTTCTATCAGACGTATTTCTGCGATATCCTCCAGCACATCTTCTCCGTGGTCACAGACACCTCGCACACTGCAGGTGAGAATGTGCCTGTGAGTGAGGCAGGTGATGGAAACCATCCCTTTGAACATGAAAATAATGTAACACATCCTGTTCTGAATAACAACTGCGTGTGTCTGGCTTTGATCCGTGCAGGTTTGACAATGCATGCGTCAATCCTTGCGTACATGTTCAACTTGGTAGAAGAGGGAAAAATAAGTACTCCTTTAAACCCTGGAAATCCAGTGAACAACCAAATGTTTATTCAGGAGTATGTGGCTAATCTCCTGAAATCTGCATTTCCTCACCTGCAAGAGTAAGTCTGCCATGATTCAGTAATGCTTCTCAGTGGGTTCTTCCCTCTCGGAATTCTAACGGATGTGTTTGCTGTTAGTGCCCAGGTTAAGCTGTTCGTAACAGGACTCTTCAGTTTAAACCAGGATATTCCTGCCTTCAAAGAACATCTAAGGGATTTCCTGGTCCAAATCAAGGTATGTTGGGCGTTCTTTCCTCGAGAAATTAAAAACCATTTTCAGCAGGATATTGTTGGAAAGCATTTGGACAGTGTGGAGTCAGTGTTTGTTTGAGAAATAGAAGTTATTTTACATCTTTTTAAAATGCAGTCAGAACTCTATGCAATAGCTTGTGCGACTGAGTGGTGTTCATGGAACCTGTTTCACTGGGATTTAATTTCATAAATTGGGTTTGAAGGTCGTTGCTTGTGTTTTACATTGTGCACACAATCTTTATGTCCTAGGACAACTGCAAAACTAAATCTAATGGGAAATAAGTTGGTTTTTAAACCAGATTTTTTTCACTCTGCTTAGAATTGGGACCAGGTGTGAAATTCGCTGCATCAGTGCTATGCCTTTATTTTCCTAAGAATGCTGGAATTCTAAGATTTGTAGGGAATAGTTTGTTAACCAGTTTTGAGACTGCAGTTGTCAGGTATTTCAGAATTGTAATGATTCTGCTTTAATGGTCAGTACCCTCCAGATGCTGGGTTACTGTGGCATCCCATTCTGTAACACACAGTGAACATCTTTCAGTATTGCTTTCTATTAATTGTGACCTCAGGAACAGAAAACCATGCAAGTAGCCCGTCAGGGAACAGGAAGGGAAGATGTTTCCTGTATCATTTTGGAAGCTATTACTCTGCCTAAAGCATTTAACAATAAACTAATGTTTTTATGTGAATTACCCCAGGAATTTGCAGGTGAAGACACATCAGACTTATTCTTGGAGGAGAGAGAAACAGCCCTTCGGCAGGCTCAAGAGGAGAAGCATAAACTTCAGATGTCTGTACCTGGCATCCTTAATCCACATGAAATTCCTGAGGAGATGTGCGATTAAAAACAAAAATAAAACAAGTTTTGCAGTTTTCTTTCTGTACAGCTACTTTGTTGTGATAGAAGAAAACAGCACTTGGATATTTGTTGACCAAAATGATGCCAATTTGTAAATTAAAATGTCACCTAGTGGCCCTTTTTCTTATGTGTTTTTTGTATAAGAAATTTTCTGTGAAATATCCTTCCATTGTTTAAGCTTTTGTTTGGTCATCTTTATTTAGATTTGCATGAAGTTGAAAATTAAGGCATTTTCAAAGTAATTACTTCATGCCCATTTTGTGGCTAAGGGGAAAATAGGCAAAACGTAACTTGTAAAAGACTATATTGCAAAATAATACAATTTCCTGTAAGAGTATCGATTTTTAATTCGGAGTCATTTTCTTTCTAGTCTGTCCTGCAGTCTAGGAGAAAAGGTAAAGAGTAAAGCAGATTGAATTAATTGTTAAGCAGAGGATTCTAGCGCTGCGTTTGTTCTGATCAGTTAGCAGCTTTCTGGACTGAGTGGTAAGGCTATAGGCTACGTGTATTTGCAAGTTGTATGGCAAGTTTGCAGCAAGATCATGTGCATATCATCCCATTGTAAAGCAACTTCTAAAGAGTATGGGAACACAGTACAGTTAGTTATTTTTACACAGTTCTTTTGTTTTTGTGTGTGTGCTGTCGCTTTGTCGACAACAGCTTTTTGTTTTCCTCAATGAGGAGTGTTGCTCATTTGTGAGCCTTCATTAACTCGAAGTGAAATGGTTAAAATATTTATCCTGTTAGAATAGGCTGCATCTTTTTAACAACTCATAAAATAAAAAAAAAACAAAACTGGCTTTTGAGATGACTTATACTAATTTACATTGTTTACCATGCTGTAGTGCTTAAAGAACACTACTTAAGAGCAAAATAAACTTGGTTTACATTTATTTTTCTTTCTTTGGCTTATTCTTTTATTGGATGAAAATGCTGTGATCATATTTAAGATTTGTATTTGAAGGCGTAGGAAAAGTTCCTTGAGGTCAAGATAACTGTTGCTTCTGGCTTGCCTCATCTCAAGGACTTTGGCTGTGCTTGAAGTTACCATGAACTGAGTTGGGTTCCATTTGGAAGTACAGTAGCTGTTCTGACTTACCTCCATGGATAACTATTCCATACCACGTTACTATAAAATGCCAGGAATGAGGTACTCTTGCTCTTTCTCTCTCTGGACTCTTTGCAATTTATTTCAAAGAGGTATTGCACTGTATCTTGACTAAACAGTTAATAATAGTCCGTGTTAATAACATGTGTAGACAAGATCTACGGTTATTTTTCTACCTAAAGTTTTGTAGTTAAATGATTTTCACAGATTTATGAAGCAGTGTGAACACTAAGGTTGTGTACAGTCTTGGCTTCCCTATCTCTGTCATGTCTTGTCTCTGTTCTCTAAGTCGCTGTCGAGCTCTCCCAAAGTTTCTCCGTGGATTTGGTGTCCAGTCTCCAGGTGGTTACTTGGATGAAGTGTAGCCATTGTCAGAGAGCTGTAGCAGGCGGCCGGGCAGGCGTGGGGGTGCTGTGTGTCCGTTTGGGTACTGTAGTTACTAACTTTGTGCTGCGTGTTCCTTTTGAAGTAGAAGTGCATGAGTTAGCGGTGTTCCTGTAGGATGTAGCTGTGCCCAGAATGTTCCCGGGCCGAAGCGTCGGCCCCTTTGTGTCTGCGAGCATCTCTCCGTTCGTTTCGCGTGCTCGGCCCTGGCAGAGCTCAGCCGCTCCCTCGGGAAGGGCCTCGGGCAGTGTCGCTGAGAGCTGGCACTGCCTGGAGAGGTTCCTCAAACCCCCGTGGCTGGGACTGCGTGCAGCCTCCCAAAACTCCTAATTACTGCCAGAGTTACAGCACTTGTTTCTTACTCTCCGTAAAGCTCCCAGTTCCAGCTTTTTCATGTCTTCCCATCAGTGTGGAGCTTTCTGTTCCACCCTGCCAAGGCAATATTGTCTTGATTGGGCAGTTAAAAGTGCGACAGTGGAAGTCCTGTTAAGGGACACATCTGGAAAGGGCGTGAAATGGCTTGTGAGCAGGCTGAGTCCCAGCATCAGAGCTGCAGATTACCAAAGGCTGTGCGGAGAAGTAAGAAAAGGTTATTAAAATGGAAATAAATCCCACCAATAGCGGGATGGCAGATCACATCCCGTCAGTCACAGAGCTGAACGCTGAATTGGGTCTGACGTGCGGTGGCATTAATTCTGCATTCAGAACGGTTCTGAACAAAAATACACACATATGCAGTTAGGCACCTTCCTTCCTTCCTTCCTTCCTTCAAGGTTGAAGTTAGTCTGAGGCTCGTGGTCTGGTTGTTCACTGAAGATTTAAATGTGACCTAAACTCTCAAACAACAAACCCAAAATGTATTTCTATGTTGATTGCAGAGAAGCGTTGTTTCGTTATGTTGATACCTTATGAGTTATCTAGTAACAACATTCTAATCTTAGGTTTTGCTTCCCTTTTAGATCTAAAAATTTAACTGTGGTCTTGTCTTGTTCTCTTAAGATAATTGGTGCCTTTCCCTGATCTCTGCAGCTGCTATAAAAATCCAGCTTCTGTGGAGTTCTGGATACCATTAAAGATTTGACTTGTGTGTGTGCATATTTCTAGTGCAGTTATCCTGAATGTGAAAAAAAAAGAAAAGACAATGTACATCTAAGAAAGTTTTAGCTCTAATGCACACTCTGTAAATCAAAATATATGGATAAAAAGCATGAACCATCATATAAACATCTCCATAACTTGTAATTATATGTAAACCAATGTTTTGTGCATATTTCTATACTGATTTTACAAAAAAAAAAAAAAAAAGAAAAGAAAAAGAAAACAGTTCTGTGTACTCCAGGTACATTGATAAATACAAATATTTCGGGGTGTTTTCTGTGTTTACATGAATTGATTGTCAGCTGATGAAGACACCCCAAGTACTTGTTTCAGGCTGCCATGATGTGTTTGCTACTGTAACTGAAGCAGATTATCTTCCAAAGCATTTTAGGTTAGTTGGGTTTGGTTTTTTAAAACTAGAATAATTTGGTGTGTGTTAATCTGATTGGTTTAAGTGAACTATTTTCCAATAAAGCTAATATTTATGCAAAAAAAAGCTTTAGAAATGCTCATCTCTCTAGGAAGCTTTTAAGAGCTACTGCTGGTAGTTTTTAGCGCTGGAAAGGCAATAAAACTTCAGCTCAAAGGGGAGGAAAATGAGGGCAAGACGCTGAAAATGATGCATTGAAATGCAGAGACTGCCTGAGGTGAGGAACTTGCCTTGGTGCTGGGACAAGGGGCTGGATTGTCCAGAGTCCATTAATCACGGGGTAAATGATAATTATTGATCCCAGGCTCCTGGGGTGCTGGAAGCTGTGGCTGAACTTCTTCCTTCTCCCCCTTGCTAGGTTTGTCTCCAGGTGTTACAGAGCCAAATTGAAATGTTGGAGAGAGCTCTTTTAAAAGCATCTTGGTGCCCAAAATCAGTAAAAGAATAATCAGTAAAGGAAGAATCCTTTCCATCTGCCCATCAGGAGTGCACCTCTGCACTTCATTCCTTGAGACTGAATTTATTTTTAGGCTTTCATCAGGACACCCTCACTTCATTGTCCAAGGCTGTCCCTGTCAGCAGAGTTCCCTTGGAAAAAGGCTCGGCCATTCCTGTTGAGGGAATCATGTTTCAGGTCATTATCCCATGTACAATGCACCTCAAGTACCTAAAAGGCCCAGATTTCACACCTACAAACCTGGGAGCGCTTTTTTTGGGTGTGTTTTAAGTGTACAGGGAAAGATGGGATTGAGGAGGAATATTTTGGGGGTTAAGGGTATGGAAGAAAACAAGACACTCAGATTTTTCACTTTTATTTACTCCTTGTCAGTTAGAAGTCACAGCACTTTTTCCTGGGTGATCTCTTGGCTAGTCTCTTCCCAATCTCACCTACGCAGGGGTCTGGTTTTTGGTTGTGAACACCCTAAATCTTAAATCCTAAATAGTCTCAGCTTTTCCAGAGTCCTGAAGGCTGCAGTCTTTCACGGATCTCATGATTTCAGCAAAGGTTATCAGGAAGAATGGGCCAATTTAACAGCTGGAGTGGGGAGGGGAGTTAAAATTTTCCCCCAGTGTACATGTGCAGGCGAGCAGGCTCCAGCCCACTTCCTACCCCACTGATATTTGTGGCCCAATATGGCCAAATTTGGAGTATTCTCTACTGTTTGGGGTAAATCAAGTTGCATTTGTCTTCTCAGGGTGCTGTGACACCAAAGTCTAGTTAGACATGAACCCTGTTAAAAAGTGTAAAATGCTGCAGAAACAATGAAAGTCAAGTGCTGAAACTTAAAAGTGGGTAAACTTAAATTGATGCTGTTGCACGTGGCTTCCAGCAGCACTCCAGACACAGCTCACAGATTTAACTGGACACCAGACTAGCAAAGTGTTGGGATATTAATTTTGGAAAGTGTGTATGTTCTTGCTCTTAATCCAGCCCCCAAACCTGGATTAAGAATTATAGTTTTGCCCAAGTCTTGTATTTATCTAAGTTACTCTTCTAGAAGAACTGTGCTGGCACTTTACCAGAGCAAATATTCCCAGATGAGGAGCACCACAGCCAGGGGAAGGGAAGAGGCCTCCTGGGGATAAAACAACCTTGCTGGGGTGGCACACAGAGAGAATAAATGTTAAGAGGAAAAACAAAGCATGGAAGAGCAGGAGGCTGATGATCTCTGTAACCAGGCCACTTACAGCTCTTGTCTTCAGCTTGGAAGCTAACATTTAATTTAAAATAATTCAATTTAGTCTCTAGTTTACAAAAGAAAAAAAAATAGAATGTGTGCAGTAAAAGGAATGAGGCTTTCAATATTCGGTTCTGCTCAGAAGCAGGAGTGACTCAAGGTCACCCATGCTCTTCTGCTGTATTCCTTGAGCCTGGCATGTGACACCACGCTCCAGAAGGTCCCTTCTGCTGACTCCGGTGTTTACAGGGTGCTGCACTCAGATCAGACAGCTGATTTGTCAGGAAAACAATCTTTGGAGATGTCCTGGCACTTCATTTTGAGTCTGTTATAAAAGTTACTGCAAGAAGAAAGAGCAGACAGAAAAGCACAAATTCAAATCAGCTGATGCAGATTGTACAATGAGGTGTCCTACAACGACTGAACTAATCCTGGACACACAGAAGGTAAGGCAGCACAACATCAAGTGAAAACTAACATGGAAATGTACAACATGAAACCCTCTGATCTACCTTTTGAGGGACCTCAAGCTTTGAAATCGGTGCTGTAGAAGACAAACACTCAGATTACATTAATTCAGGTGGGAGCAGAACATAATTGCAATATTCTGGACTCCTTTTATTCTCCCATTATGAGTTCTCAGGCTAGCTGGAAGAGATGAAACAACGAAAAAAGGCTTTACAGGGTCCAGTACCTCAGTGTCACTTTAATAATTAAACCAGTTAGCTATTAAATAGTTATTATTATGGAGGTTTAGTGACGTAACTAGTTAGTTTAATAGCTAACCAGCTCGTGGTGGTCAGATTTATATCAATAGAAAATACATAATGTAGAAAAGACACTATATTGACACTGTATGTCAGGAATTAAAACATCTATAAATTAAATCTAAGGAGAAAGATCAGTAAAAAGTTTCAGGGATGTTTCTGGGTTTTTACTCTCAGTCTTCATCCTCTCTTTTGCATTACTACCCTTTGTTATTCTCAGAAATCATTTGAAATACACTTGCATTAACATGTTATGTGAACTTAAGTGACACACAAGGAATCTATGTCTCCTGTAGACTCTGAAGTTAATGTCCTGTATTAGTTTAAATCAGTAAAAAGGAAATTTCAGCAGGGAATATTTATGAATAGCTATCTTCACTGATAAACCTCACTTGGAAAGTATTTCAAAACCAAGCAGTGACAAGAACTCTGGCTGAAACATCATTCTAGTATATTCCTCACCTGCACTGTAGTTGTTCCCTACCTGTTGTTTACAGTAAATTGTCTGTTATTTTTAACAGCAGTGGAATTTTTTGTCTTACTTTACCAAAGTGATGCCTCGAGGATTGTCTGGAGGTGAGCATTCTGTGCCCTGGAGTGGGAGGTTACACACACAACCACCACGGTGTTATCAGCCTAGATAAATATGCACATGGAATTAAAAAAACCCCAGAACTGCATCTCCACAATGCCATCGGATTTATTTCAGGTAGAAGAAATATGACAGGCACTGAAGAATTCAAAACAATTTTTTTTTCCCCCTCATTTAGTGATTCTGTTTTACTTTCTACTAAACTATATGGCATCTGCATTGCGGCTATTAATAGATTTAGGTTTTTAATCCTACGAACAGGTCGGTAAACTCGAAGCGTTCAGAGTAACACGCGGACTGACCACTGGGTGGTACTACAGAAATAAAAAATAGCGCTTAATACTCGGGAAGTGCCTACTTTGGAGAGAAAAACCAGCCAAGATCTATCATGTGATCCATATTCCAGTTACATGTACCTGGGAGACGGAGCAGGATTGAGGGATAGCAAAAAAAAAAGGAAAAAAAAAAAAAGGGGTTTTTTTTTTTTAAAAATGGAAAACAGATGTTTGCCTGAAAATTTCTCATCCACGGGTTTGAAACCTCGTTCAAAACGTACCCAAGACAAAGTGAACTAGCCGGTAGTCGTAACAGCTTAAATTACGAATCCTCAATTAAAGTTTTTCGTTTATTTTGACCGTGTCTTTTCTTTAGAAAAGGCTATTTTCCAGCCAGTCACAGATGCCATTGCTCATTGCACAGAATAAATCACGGTCCAAGAAGAGGGGCAAAAAAAAAACCAGGGCGGAAAACTATGAGGTAAAAATAGATCAATTATTAGCAGAAAACGCTACCGTAGCCCTCCAAACGCCCATTTTCGGGGTCCGGGTCGGCGGCGCCCACAGGTGCCCCCGCTCCCCTCAGCCGCGCTGGGCGGGAAGGAGATGGCGGCGGCTCTTCCGTCCCGCGCCCCGACGGCGGAAAACGCCAATAAACCACCCAACAGACCTGGAAACCCGCCTGGAAGCCGGCAGCTTCCTCGCTACGGAGCTCGGCTTAGCGTGCTAAGCGCTCCCTTCAGGCGGGAGGTCCCCGAGGCAGCCCGGCGAGCGCGGATCCAGGCACCGAGGGGAACGGGCGGGCAAGGAGAAGCCGCTCCCCTGGCGCTGTCACAGCAGCGGCGTGCGCGCATTCCTGGCGGAGATTCCCGGCCGCGGGAGGCGGGAAGAGGGCAGGGAGAAGGGGAGAGGGCAGGCAGAGGCGCTTCCCGCCCTTCCCCGGGCGCGCGCCCAACCGCCGCCGCCGCCATTTTACCCTCCCGCCCCCTTTCCTC